>JACTAT010000112.1:0-18780 GCA_014526335.1 Chrysaora quinquecirrha
GAATCCGTTGGTAAAGTTGCTCACAGGTTACTTAATTAAACGCTGCATAGTAATTTGCTTTGTCTGATTTGTGAATAAGTAAATTCAGCTTATTGAGCAACTCATAGCGTGCAGTTATTGCACGTCTTCAATTTCACATTCATTTCAAAACAAATCTGTTTTAATACAGTTTATTTCCCTTTTTGTTTATAACATGTTGGTTTCATCCGTGATTGCTTCAAACAAAGAAGTGTTTTCATTTTGTTAAAACTCTTCTTTTATTCCTCTTGTTTATTTCGTTCCCGATTGATGTGACTCTAACAAAACATCCTTTTCTTTATAACCTTTATAATATGCTTGACTTGAATGTTACCCACCATGATACATTTATTGACTTTTCTTTCAAAGTCTTTTCGCCTGACTGATACTGTATTTAATTCAGCTTGACGAGCACCTCTTTTTAGCTCAGGGGGGAATTCGAACCGTCAAACACATTTTAAAACCAGCCAAAACTTCGAAAGCAACTTAATAATTTTTTAAAATTCATGTCTTTCTGTTTTTTATTTACGTTGATTTTTTATGTTAGAAACTTAATATAAAAAGGAAGCAACTTCATGCTTTCAATAGGCAATTTGTCCTACCTAAGTTCTTCCTAGCCCTCCGTACTTCATGCTATGTGGCTACTTGGTTCATTCAGGCATAGTAAGAATTACTGATGGCAGAATTTATTATAGCTCTGCCAGCATATATCTCAACGATAACACTCCAATATGGCTTGTTCTTGTGAATATGAAAGTTTTTGAGTCAACTTTTTTCACATCTCTTTGAATCTTACTTTGACTTGATCATAGTTTTCATTAGCTCACGAAATTCCCGTTTGGAACAGAACATTTTTATTAGCCTTGGAAAACATGGGATCTGATTTTTTCAAATCACAGTATTCAGTTTGACAATGGGTAAGTTTCGTTAAAACTTTTGTTTGATCTCACTTTAGATTTGTTGTGAAATTTACAGTTAAGTACTTTAAGGAGGAGCATGAAAATTTATGGCATATATGAGCTTCAATTTTCGGGCTAGAATCACTGTTGCATGATCTTGATGATGATGATGATGATGGTGACGACATTGATCATGATGATTATAATTATGGTCATTATGATTATGATATCTATTAGGGAAATGATGATAATGATGGTGGTGATTATGATAATGATGATGATGATGATGACGATGATGATAATGATGATGATGATGATGATTTTGATGATGATGATGATGATGCTGATGATGATGACGATGAGGATGATGAATAATGATGATGATCATGATGATGATGATGATGATGATGATGATGACGATGAGGATGATGGATGATGATAATGATGATGATGATGGTAACGATGATGATTGTGATTAGGAAAAATCTGATGATGGTGGTGGTGATAATGATGGTATTTATGATGTTGATTATCATGATCATGACGATTATGATGATGATGGTGATGGTGATGATGAGGATAGTGATTAGGGAAATGATGATGATGATGATGATGATTGTGATGGTCGTGAAAGTGCCTATTGCGATGATTAATTGGTCTTCTACTTTTTTGTTTTCTTTTCAGAATCGTTTAATTCAATCCTCCTCATCGCCTCCATTTCCTTAGTTGCATTCAACTTGATTGTTCTTTGCGCCTTCGCAGTATACATTGCTGTACTGAAGTATCGCAAGTCGCATGAGAGAACAAGACGACTAATTATTCCAAAGGAATGCATAAATTATGATGATTATGTCAAAGTCAAAACTCGTCCTATACCGATTGCATTGGAGGAGCCTTTTTACATGAATGATGATGAGTTCAAAATGCCGAAACGTTCTCCAGTTCAGAATTCATCAGTTTCTCCTATAAGTGTCGATCATCTTGATGTTTCATCATATTTTGCTGCTGTTGTGCCAGGAACAGAAATTGACGTAAGTTCACAGACTTAATGTTGGATTAAAATATTTGAGGTACAAACCCTGTTTCTACATACTTTGTGGTCATGGTAATAAGGTGAATACACTTTTTTTTTAATAAGCAACTTGACTTTCGTCCAGTCCTCAAAGTTGCTTAAAATTTCGGACATTTCAGCCCTCAAAGTTGCTTTATCGTTGCTTAACATTTTTTGTACCTACTAACCATCCCTGACTTCGCGGGTCAAAATCGTCATCTGTTAGGCCTATAAACATGACTTTTGGGAGACAGTAAGTGGAAAAACGTTAGCTAACGAACTTCAACATGCAAAACATGAGAACGGAGAACAATTTCCTAACAAAAGAAAGAGAATAAGCTTGGTTATTTGACTTCTTAGTTGCTTACAGTAATTCAATTGAGCCCTCAAGTTGCTTAATGTTAAGGTCAGTTCAGCCCTAGTTGCTTATTGAGCGGTTGCTTATTAAAAAAAGTGTAACTTAGAGAAACTAAGAATCTAATCAACTTTGACGTCAGAAATTGTGGGAAGCTACAAATACTCCGATTGTGGAGGAGCTTAGCGACAACTTTCAGTGCCCAAATTCCTTCTTCATGTTTTTGACCTTGTTTTTAGCCACTATTTTCATGGCACTACACACTTTTTTGTTATCAGAATACCTTAATTTTTGCCGAGCCTCAATTATTCTTAAAATTTTTCGATTTTGAGCCCAAAAATATTCTTAAATTATTTTTAATTTACAATGTCACCATTACCAAGCGGCCTGAAAATCAAGAGAAATAAGTTTAACCTTTGTCATTTACAAGTCTATGATGAAAAAAAACCTGATCTACAGTTAGAAGTACTATTTCAACTCGGCCAATCTCATTAAACCAATTTAATCCAATGTTTATACAGTGCGACAATCACATTTTGTGCCTTGTGAAAAACGAAGAGAAATAAAAAATAGTAATTCTTAAATTTCAGCGATTTTGAGCCTCAATATTCTTATAGACTGTATGTATTCTTCTAAAATAAAATTGTGTAATCTGCAGCGGCAAATCAAGGAAATTATGGTATTACATTCTGATCAAAAGAGGTCGAAAATAAGGAAACATAGGTGCTGGGCCTTGAGCTAGACTTATTACAGGAGTCTCTTGTTCCGCTCATAAAATCTACACCAACAACCACAGCAATTCGCTATACCAGTTTGAGCAGCTTTCTGATAACAACAATAACCAAAGATGGTAGCTGCGATAACTGGGACTCATGTAATAAGTCTAGTCTTGAGCTAGGATCTTGGTAAAACTGTGTATTCTGTGTCAATTTCTTAGAATAATGATTTTTTTGTTTTTATCTAAGGAAACAGAACCGGTAGAGAATCGACCAAGCTTGCTGGTCTCGTTCGCATATAACATGTCTCTTTTGGAGCTCAATGTCGGTGTGATTCGCGGGAAAGATTTCTCGGAAGACGACGAGTCTGTTAATCACATAATCGTCAGTGTTGTCTTACTACCCGAAGGCAGTATCAACCATTCATCTCGTGGTGTCCCGCCGAATCCTCTTTTCAAAGACAATTTCGTTTTCCCAATCACTGCGGATGAGATGAAACCTTCTCAGGTCAAATTCAATGTTTGGAAAATCGATAAATATTCACGAAAATGTCCTGTCGGTGAAATTGTCGTTAGAATGCAAGAAATTTTCCAAGGGAATGATAGCTTGTACTCAAGCAAGTTTGAAATGTGGAAAGAATTAGTTCTAACTGACAAATTGGTAATTATTGATATTTTTATGTTTTTATCCAACCTTTTACTCATGTTCGTTGCTTGTATAGTCGAAACTCTAGCATATAAAACTCTGATTAAGCCAAAATACAAGCTGTATCGTTGAGACACTAGATTCATTACTTGAGTTCCTGAGTCTAAGTTATCGAACATCATACCGAGACTAACACCAAACCGAGATCGCTCAAACTGACTGACTCAAGTTTGAAATATTTTAAGCGTCCAGGCTATTTTTTCAATAGCGATAAATACGACTCAGGTAATAAGTCTCAAGGGCTGGCAACATGGTCGCATGTGACGTCTGCCAGTTTAGCCACCTAAGAAACTTTGTAGCCCGCGACAATAACAGATTACCGCCACTCGGAGGACATGTTGCTCGCTTGTCACTTGCATATTTAGCCACCCTGGGAGACACCTTCACTCTCCTAGTTTAGCTACAGCTTTAGATAACGGACTAAAGAGCTTTCTGCAAAGGTTTTGGCCATTTTGGAGTGATGTGTGCTGGGATCGACTATGCCCTTATTTGGGTCTTGTACTCAGTACTGCCAGAAACTCTGTTTAATGGTAGTGATTATTTCAAATTCTTTTTAGACTAATGAAACAGCAAATGGTGAACTATTGACTTCTCTTCAGTACCTGCCCAGTGCAGAACGAGTCAATGTCACAGTTATGAAAGGAAGAGATTTGAAAATCGAAGAGTTCGATAAAGGTTAGAAATGCATTTCATTTAATATAGAATGTTATTTTTCAGTATTTGTGTTATTACTACAGTTGACATCCGTTATCTCGAACTCGCAAGGGAAACTGGAATTTGTTCGAGATAGCGAATGTTCGAAATAACGGATGCCCCATATAAATGTAAAAAATTATAGTTTTTAAGTTAGAAAAGGAACCCTTATTAACATGCAGGGTTACTGATCCAAAATTTCATCAAACAAGTCAGGTATTTTTTACATAGGAGTCAAAGCTCATCTGCTTTTACCCCTACTATTGATGAAATTGAGATAATGGCGATGCAGCACATCTCGAAAGAGAACAGCTTCATCTATTGTATACATGGGCACCATATCACTTAGCTGCTGCCATTCCTGCTCCGCTAGGCGAACTTATACATATTCTCAGTCTGTCTCTTTATCCAATTCAGCAGAAAATTTAGCAAAGTTCGAGATAAAGAGCAGGTTTTCCTCCATGGGAAATCGAAAATGGTTCGAGATAGCGAATGTTCGAGATAACGGGGTTCGAGATAGCGGATGATTTTTCTATACAAACCCTTATACCAAAACGAGGGGAAATGGAAAATCGTTCGACATAGCGAATGTTCGAGATAGCGGGCAGTCGAGATAGCGGATGTCAACTGTATCATCGTTGTCATAATCAAGACTGCTACGCTCTTCATAATCTTCAAGTCTTTCATCAGAAATCGTAACTCTCTCGAAATTCATTAGTAATCATTTAGCCTTGTCATTAACTATCACCATCAATAACATCGAACATCATAATCAGTCCTCATCATCACCATTATCATAATCATGGTAATCATGATAATCAACATAGTCGTCCTCTTCATCATTAACGTAATCCTCATCATCATCATCATCATCATCACGTCATCATTATCATCATCATCGTCTTCATGATCACTGACATTTTCATCGTCATCGACTTATGGTCGCCATTATCGCCATTATCATCATCCTCAACAACATCATCACCACCGTCACCATCATAATCGTCTTAATTATCACCTTCTTCATCATCGGTCGTCATTATCATGATTATTATTATAATCATCTTCACCACCAGTATCATCATCATCACCATCATCATCATCGTCGTCGTCATCGTCAATATCTTAATCGTCGTTATCACCATCGTCATCACTGTTGTCTTAGTCACTCTTATCTTCCAAGTAATGGTATGATAGGTAACATATTTCCGTTGAGCTGTTTGCTAAAGCTCCTCTTTATAATAAACGTTACATTTTGCTGTTTTCATTAATTCTATCCACACTTTTTCTTTCTTTATCTTAGATATTTATGTAAAAGTCTCAGCAGTTGTCAATGGAAAAGTTGTCAAAAACAAAAAGACATCTGTGATGAGAAAGACAAGAATGCCATTGTTCAATGAGACAACCTCGTTTGAATTACAGCCTCATTCCAATCTCACATTACAAAACATGACCGTTATTTTGTCAGTATATGCGTACAGGTCACGTGGTCCACACAGGCGGCTGATTGGTCGAGCAGTCCTGGGTGAAGGTGATATTTCTAATAAGGATGGAGCGAAACATTGGAGAATGATGGTTGAAACGCCGCGCAAAATGGTAGCAGAATGGCAAGATTTGAAATGAATCTTCATGCCCCGATGACCATCAAATTATTTTTCTGCCTATATATCGTTTTGGGTTTTTCTAGCAATTTTTGAAACGTTTTTAAACAATAATTTGGTCTTAAACTTCTGAAATCATAGTTTCAAAGATGTTTTAAGAATGTTACCATTAAATTTGATAAAATATTTTTGAACAAACGTACTTTTTCGTCGTGTCTTTTTACCTTTAAGGCAACCCATCAACCATGTTATTGGCTAGATGCTCAGATTTGAAAGACTTTGGACAGCATGTGAGCGACGAATTTTGAGAACTTATGCATCCAAATTAATAAAAGAAAAAAACGCATTCTTCGACTTTTTTGCTGACACTGCTTTTGCTTTAAGCGATGAATTTGCTCCCTTCGTTGCAATGCTTCTTGCATTCTGCATTTCTTTTAAGTCTCTTGGGAGTAGCTACTAATCACAAAAGATGTTCAATTTCGTTGAGATTCAGGGAAAACTGAGCAACAGAACCCAAGTCGAATGGCCTTGAAGACAAGCTATCGTGCTTTGGAAGAGAGAAACGCTGTCTAAACCCAAGATTTTCTGAAAAGTTCCATTAGAGCGAAGGTTAGTGTTAGTTGTGTCAAAACAAGATGCTTTTAATTATTCTTCATAATGGTTAGGCCCTGGACAAACTATCAAAAATTGTCTAACATCTGGAACTTGCTTGTCAAGGAAAATGTTTGACCGTTTGGCCTAAGCCTTCGATGTGGTTTACTGGTTGAGTAGCAAACGACTTAGCAACCAAGTACAAACAATTTATATTTTTGTCAACGCAGCTCTTGGGACCTGACAGTCGTGCAGCTGATGTGAATCTGCAACTTGTACCTCGAGATTATTTGCATCGAGTACCCCGGGTACTCATTTAGCTAACAGAGAAGGAAAGATAGCTAGGTTGACTGAAGCAGACCAAAATGGCCTTGAAGTCGAATTATCGTGTTACGGAAGAAAGAAACGCTGTTTTAAACCCAAGATGTGCTCAACAGTTTCTTCGAAGCCAAGGTGAGTTATACAAAATCCAGATGCTTCTTACTTATTTTGCATAAATGGTTAGATGTAGTTGACTTCATGGAATCTATGCAGCTAATTCGTCTTTGAAACAAAACATGAAGACGATGAAGTAAAGTTGTGACATGCTGTTTTTACATGCTCTTGGGAAAAGTTCTAACGTTTCGCGTTGCTTGTCGAATTCGTGGAAGAGATCCGGCACTGGCAAATGACAGGGCATGTTCTTCTAAACCAAGTCTGTTTTCGAAGCCATTCTTCTGAAAACGGCTAAACGGTAGGTTTTTGAGCTGTCAAAATCCTTCTGCCATCAGAAGGAGGTTTCCGAGACTTTCGAGAGATTCTTGGTTTGAACTTCGAACGAGACTGGAATTGTACCAGTTGCCAGGAGACATTCCTCGAATGGGTCTGGGGACGAGGTATGCAAGAATTCGGCGCGAAAGTTGACTGATTTTTTGTGCCGTCCAATTTATAAGACTGAGCGGTTTGAGCAGTTTTAGCGACCGGACGGGGCAACTCTAGCTATTTTCCCGACGTTATATATCCGACGTTTTATCAACGTCACCTCTGGCAGTGTCCAGTGATCGGACCGGGCAACTCTAGCTATTTTCCCGACGATAGACATCCGAAGTTTTAGCAACGTCATCTCTGGCAGTTTTCTCGTTCCTGTTCTTGTTTGAACGCCAGTTTTGTATGTTAAAATGTTATTAACAGCGTCCCTTTGGAGTTTTTAGAACATGGGCATGTTTGTAACGCCCTAAATAAGCAATTTTATGGCTTAAATTTGAGCAATGCTTAAATATTTATTAACGGAATAAGTACAAACAAAAGCGTGAATAGAGAAACATATTTTGATGAAGGGTTGTTTTTTCCATGAAATCAAAGTGAATTTTCACAACAAAACTGAATTACAGCGAATATTTACTTCTAATTTATGTCTCTGACAACAATGGACCAGCCAGACATCAAGACAGAATGTTCTATCATGCATAATTATAATCATAACCAACAGTAAGAATCCTCAGAATACGAGCCTATGCCATTGCGCAACTGCAGTGCGAGAACTATTCGTCATTTCCCGCCAATGTGAAATTCCTTCATCCGTCGTTCTTGGGCCCACCAATGCGAGGCCAACAATCTCTCTTTCATCTGATAATGATTCGGAATATAGGACTATTTTTAGTGATATATTGTCTTTTGTTACGTTTTCTTGTTTGACGCATGGTTCGAATGTTATCATTTCATTGAAGACGTCATCTTTGAATTTTTCAATTGATGATGTTCTCTTCGTCTCAGCCTCGATTCCATTAATGCAAAGTGAGACCATCACGTGCATCGCTATAGAAAATCAAACAATGGTGTTAGAAGTATTAGCGAGATTAACCAAGTAGCGAGCAAGTCTGAATCGCAAAGGGTGCTTCGAAAGAGAAAGAAGAAGGGTCGAGGGGTATGTCACTCAGCACTCAGAAAGGCGTTCGAGATTCCTGTTGAAACAAAGGATTTTCATGAAATCAATAGAATTTACAGCGAGGGTGTACGAGATCCCAAGGAGTGAATTACCCCTCGAAAAGAGCCCCCAGTTCTCCATATAATTAAGCAAACAGTATCTTGATGTATGGTCATATTAAGAGGGCGCGCCGGTTCGCCCCTCGGGGCCTTTTCGTCAAAAAACAAATCCCGACCTTGATTGTTGGATTAATATTACCATTGAACAAGCTAAGTTGACGAAGAAAATAGTTCCCAGAGCTGTGCGTAGAGCACACTTTCGGCTTACTGTGTATCTCCTCAGTAAAAATAGACCTTTCTATACCGAGTTACCTTCTGACATAACAGCTATTTGAAGGTCCTGATCTAACCTGCATGCCGCCTGGAACTCATGTCACGGAAACGTGAGAAGGTTGAAGTTCGAGTTTGCACGTAGGCTACCTCACCGAGAATGGTTCCGCGTTTTGGACCTGGCCGTTATCTGTTAATTTGCGTACTGTGGTTGATTTTGTGGCATTTTGCATGATCTATTGATTTTTGCCACGATTTCGTATCCACCACAGTACGCAAAATATACCACCACATCAAGCAAAAAAAACCACCACATCAAGCATAGCAACCCACCACATAAAGCATACTTGCCTTGCCCATCACAGTAGTGATTATCCACCACAGTCGTGATTATCCACGAAAGTAGTGATCATTTATTTATTCTTTCAGTGTGTGACTTTTCAAGACTGATATACAAACCATAGTGAAAGAAGATAGTGAAATTACATTACAGGTAAAATGTATTAATTTTTATCATACTTGTGACGTCATCCCTAGTTACCAGTCCTCTGCACTTGAGAATAGCCACGACTAGTTTATCTTGCTCGGGTGTGTAAGATAGAGAGAAAAGTATTTCTCCGTTTGTTCGCATTGGAATATCCTAAAATAAATAGCTATCGTTAAAACTAACAAAGAAACTAAAGTGTAGAATATTTAATAGGAAAAATAATGTGATGGCGATGACTCAAACCGTCGAACATTCGTTATCTATAATCTAGAACCATATTATTGCCCCTCCCCTCCTTCGGCCATTTTCTTTCGATAACTCAAAGTTGTCTATTATTGAAGGATGAATAACAGCAATTTATGATACGGTCTGATATTTTAACGTTTTTCCACGCTACAAAACATTGCTCATCAAACATTTTTGTTTGGGAGAAGCAGAAAAGATTCTTGAAGTTCTTCGAAAACATTAGGCAGTTCAGCTTCTCAAGAGCAATGTTTAGGGACGTGTATTTCTGCAAACAGTCCGAAACAGTCAAACATTGCTTGTAAAACAATCAAATGTTTAACAAATGTTTGTCGTTTTGGGGCTAAAATTCGGCGAACATTTATAAGCTCGTACCATTTTCATCGTTTCCTTTAAGATTCGAGTACTCGGGAGTATACTTTATGCGAATTGTGGAAATATTTACTTACGTTGAGTGAATTTTCGTTTATTTCTCTCGTAATTGGACCTGTACCAGCAGGCCTAAGTAAACTTTCGATGAAATTTGCGACAGGAACTCTCACGTACCCAATTAAAGTTTTGAACATGTTCGGATCCGAGTCCCAGATCGTCAAATTCAAAACTGATTCACCTAAACTATCTCCAGATACATGAAACGAAAGAACTTCATCAAACTCGGGATTCGGCGTATCATCTGGTGACGACTGTTTCTCGTTTTCCGTTTTACCATTTATATTCGCTTTAACGACTGGCATTCGAGCAAGTTCGCCATTCCGAAGAGTTAACTGACGACCGCAAATCAAATTCACGTGCAGCATTTCAGTTTCTTCAGTATATTTTAACGAGAATGTCAACCGGCCAAGTCCGAGAATTACAGTGCTATCTGGTCTCGGCTTTCTGCTTCCAGAAGTTCGCTTTTGATCGGTCATTCCGAGAACTGGTAATCTAGTTGCGACAGTTTCCGATGTGTTTCTGCTCGACATATCCGGAGATTGCAACATGATTTTCGGTGCTTTTTGTTTTTCGTTAGTTTTGACGGGCATATAATTTTGATAATTGATTTTATGTGGTGAACGAGAGAAGTACTGCATTCGTTGATAACAATTGCATAAGTTGTATAAATAACATGTTGCGAAAAGAATAACGATCATGCACACGGCAAGGAGTATCAATAAAGCCAATAAGACATCTCCAATCACACCTGTAAAAATAAATGAAACAACAAATTGATTACAATACTAGCTACAAACACTATAAACTCTATCACTAATTAAGGGCGATTTTCACTGGTGCTATTTATTTTGTTCTGCTTGCAAGATTTCACAGAGTAAAGGGTCCCTATTTCTAAAGGTTTTGTATCTTTGTCCTTGAATTTAAACCAATAAGGGCACGCAACCATTTCAAGACACTTAACAGATCCTCAACAATGTGTAATCCTTGCGTGCAACCCACCTATAAATAAAATTCAAAGCAAATTGCAACGGGCAATGAATGTACACTTCTTGCAGCATAATAAGACACATCACTAACGAAAATATTTGCAGTGCCGTATCCTGGCTCTATATGTCTTCACACATAATACAGATTGACATCAATCCCTGTAAAGCTATGGCTAAACTAGGAAACATGTCACGCGCGACACTGTATTCCGTGTGTCTCTCAGGGTGGGTAAACTGGCGAGTGACAATCGAGCAACATGTCACTCGAGTCGCTTACATGTCGCGGAGACAAGAAAAATTTCTGTTGTCTCCCAGAAACATTGGCTTGTCTCTTGCTAAAAATTTTGTCGCACGCTAACAACAACAACATCAATTTAATGTGAGCGAAAGTTAGGGACTTGGAACAAGTCTAGGTGTGTTCTCTGTGATAAAATGATAAAGAATGCATTAATGAAAATAGATGCTTCCGCAAAAGGTTTTTCGAAGCTGAACATGCCAGCTGCTTAACTTTTGGCTTCAACTAGAAATAAAACTTCCAAGTTTCCGGCCTCGTTAACGTCCAACTGATTTTTCGCGAATTCAAATTCGCTAAATAGTAAACTAATAACCGCTAAATAAGAAAAATATAAAGAACGTTAAGCGTGATATAAATTTGATTAACCATGAAACAAGATGAACTGCAGCTGACGTGAAAATTTTGAGATTACGATAAAAGATGAAATAATAAAAACTGAAACCACGTTTTTCGACAATGAGATTCTTTGTAAGGATTATTAGACCACGTGCTAATCAAATGGATTTCGAATCCAAGACATACAGATGAGGTCAGACAACATTCTTAAAAGATTTCAAGATTGAAGTAAAATTTATATGATGTTATAAAAGTAAATCAATTGAGCGATTCAATATTTTTAATCATCATCATGATCATCAACACCACCATCACCTATCACCATAATCATTCTGGTCATCATCATCATCATCATCATCATCATCATCATTATCATCATCATCGTCGTCGTCATTATCATCATCACCATCATCATCATAATTATTATCAGCATCATCAACATAATCATTGTTGTTATCATTATCATAATTTTCCTCTTGTCATTGTCGGTCTGGACGTCAACATCACCACCCTCACAATGAACACCATCACCACTATCATCATGGTTGTTATCATCATCACCATCGTTGTTATCATCATCATCATGATAATCATCATCATTTTCATAATCATGTTCATCATTTTCAAAATTATAACCATCATTGTCATTATCATCAACTTCATCATTATCAACATCATCCTTGTCAACATAATCATAGTCATCATCATTTTCAAAATCGTTACCATCACAATCATCCTTCATTGTCATGATCATCATGATCATGATCATAATCATCATTATCAAAATGATTATCATTACCATGATCATCAATGATACTTATCACCCTATTATTTATTATATCATAAGATGATCACCTCTGTACAGTACAGTACTGAAAATGAACACATGACGGGATCAAAAATCAAACTGAAAAAAGGGGAATCAAAAGATACAGTAAAGGAAATGAGGAAGCGAAGTGAAATTCTTAGCCCAGAAGTTATGGAATTTTAGATATTTATTTGGAATTAATCATAAATATAGATTCATGCAAATGTTTTTGAAGTCTTTTAGGTTATATCTAGATATCGTTAATTCTAAATGAAGGATCGAAACTTTTGTATAAATTAAACAACTCACGAGGCTAGGGTGCTAAAACTGTGGTTAGGGCGATGTGTTGCTTATTTTTATTTATATTTCTTTTGAATGCGTTTGAATAACTCTAGAAACAAAACAATATCTTACCTTGGTCATCAAAAACTGCGCTCATCTTTACATTTAAAACGTATTAAACATCCAACTATTATTCCAACTATTATCCTCCAACTTTTCTGTGTATTGGAAGGCCTACAATCCCCAGTAGTGATCAACTTTCGAAATGTACAGTACTTCCTCTGCACGAAACTCGCTGGCTAATATAAGGAATCACCAATTACGATAACGATATGATGACAGGCTTTCGTTATATGACATGTTTATTGTCCGACTCAAGTAAAAGAACTTTTTTGGTCGTTTTGAATGGTTTTCAGAAGTTTCTAGTGGATTTAGAGTAACTTCAGATGACGAATTCGAGATTTCAGATTTGCATGTCTTGATCAATCTTTATCGATTTTCACGCAGGAACCGCAGAGGGGCAAATTTATAGACAAAGGGTCATGTCTTTATTATCATAAAATATTTGACAGATTTTATTGTCTAACAACGGTTTAATCTCCAAACAATGGAGCTGTATTTGATTTCGGCATAGTTAAACATCGACGTCGAAAATATCAACAATTGCACGCTCGTGTTGTGAACTATAAGGTTGCGACAAAAACAGGATTTTAAAAGTACCGTTAACTTTTGAATTCAGCTGAATTCTTCAACCACAAAAATTACATTCTAATCCATTCTACTTAAAAAATCAAGGTTTTATTTATTAAGATGTTAAAAACGCTGAATCTGGCAGCCGTTTTGGGCAAGTTTTAATAAATGTTTTAATTAGTCCTAAACAACGTAACAGCGAACAAGAGCGAACTTTAAATTCAGTAAAAATCAGATCAAACTGCAAACAGCCTCCATCCCTCCTCTACTTAATAATTTCCTCTAAAAAGTAGACAATTGGATACTATGAGAAAATTTGTGCTCGAACTTCAAACCTAGTAACGGTTGCGCCATCAAAACCAATCACTATCGCCAACTCTCGCGAGATTTCGAAATCACGTCATCAATTCGAGAATCACCACCAGAGAAAAATTTTCTGTACCGTACTTTATTTCCGCTACAGTAATGAAAATTCTTGGAATCTTTGTTTTCGATTTCTCAACATTCCAATTTGTGCGATTTCGAGACTGTTTGTTGCGTCCAAACTTTAGAGTATTTTATAATTTATTATTCAACAAGTAGATGGAGTTAAGAGGCATATTTGACAATTTTTTCTTTCCTTTCCAAAATTATTAAGTTATGTTCTTTCAAGGTAACAGGAAAAAACCAGTATATACTGCAGTGACCAACAGATCTAGTTTGTACACTTTTTTAATTAGATAAAACGATGAAAAAAGTCAGTAAAAACAAAGAAAGAAACTGAAATGTAATGAACGACATCTTACCTTCTTGTATGAGATTCGACATTTTGTTTATTTAGCAATGTATTATTAGTTTGTTGTCTGTCTTGTTTACCAGACGACTCAATTTTCTGCTGCTCTCTTTATTGCCATTTCACATCAGCAAACCAATAACTCTTTACAGTATTTCATATTTCATGCACCCTTCATGCTTCCTTCCACAATATTTCATAGAGCACAGAACTTCTGAACGTTCAAATCTCATAATATATCTGATTCACTTCGAAAACATAAGATCAACTTATTTGTTTTGTCGCTGCCTAATTAAGCAAATCTTCACAACATGGAGCAGTAAATTTTATTGTTTTCAAAGGTGATTTGGTATTTCAGGAACATTGCATCAATATCCTGATTGGATTATCATTGCCCACGTGATCTTTGTTACCATCGCCTGCCAACGCAGCAAAAACTTTAAAACACTTATTTCTTATTACATCGAATTTTGTGTAATATTTACTTTTTAATGAAGTTTTTGTTTTTCTCATAGTTGTTCATCCATTTTTTCCTAATCATTTATTCATTTCTTCATTTATTCATTTCTTCATTTATTCATTTATTTATTTATTCATTTATTCATTTATCTTTATACTTATTAATTTGTAAATATGTTTATCTTTTTATCTATATATGTATATTTTCAATATAGTTCTAGTTGGTTTGTTTTTCGTTCTCTTCTGTCTCTTCTTCACAAATTATTCTTCCCTTCGTTTCGCTGTTGTTACTCTCCTCTTCTAATACAATCTGTACATACAATACGACATTGTCAGACGATAGAAATTGATAGAAATTGTCAGACGAAAAAAGGCTTTCTGCTTATGGCCAAACAAGATTAAGAGATAATTTTGAATTTTTGTTCCGCTCAAAGGCTAAAAGATAAATACAATTTGAATGACTAAACAATTGATCTGTAATTCTTAAGTTCTTCTTTCCTCCGAAAAGAGCAAATCGATATTCATTAAAGATTCACGTGGGTTACTATCAATGATTACATTTCCAACCTTGCAAAATTTTTACAAATCAAAACCACCCACATTTTACATGCATATGAAAACTTCCTTCTCACTCATAGGATTCTATGTATCAATGTATGTATGTTTAAACTATTATTATAACAATCATATCTAATGCCAATTTCATTATTTTTAGTTAATAAATGTTAACAATGTCTTGCTCTTCTTATAATATTCGAGTACATTTCACAACAGATGAATATATTAATAGCTTATATACTGTATAGATAAAATTTTATTACAATTATGATATATTAATAGTGAATCATAGTAGCTATAGAAACTCATTCTAGGTAGTTATATAGTTACCAGCAGCTAACAGGCAAATTCGACTAAGACTTAATTATACCCATTCCAGATTGTTTGATCGTCCTTGTTCTGTTATTGCTAGAACCCTATGCTAGAACATAAACTAAATCTCAGCCTCGTGCAGCAGCACGAAGGAAGAGTTTAAAGCTACACGCAGTCTAGTAGCGATTTTTGGGACATCAAATTACGCTTAAATTCAAAAAAGGTTTCATCCCAAACTCTCCCAATTTTGTCATTTTCTCTCTCGATTGATTTTAAAATGATTTTATTTCATTAAATAGACTATTATTTTAGTAATATAGACTAGTGTTTTAGTAATATAGATTTACCTTGACACCATGATGTGGTGAATATATATAGTTTAGCCTTGGAAAGACAAGATACCACTCAGCTGCCTTTTAACTTGCTGCCTTTTAACTTGCAGCCTTCTGAACTTTCGCTAGAGTCCGGGGAGGTTAGCTCCCCATGGCATCCCACAACCTCCCCGGACTCTAGCAAAAGTTCAGAAGGCTGCAAGTTAAAAGGCAGCAAGTTAAAAAGCAGCTGAGTGGTATCTTGTCTTCCCAAGGCTAAAATGGTACTAATATTCACCCGTGTCGCGGGTGTCAAGGTAAAAACTCACCCGCATCGCGGGTGTCAAGGTAAAAATCATAGACTAGTATGTGAGTAGTATAGACTAGTATTTAAGTATTATAGACTAGTATTTTAGTATTAAAGACTAGTATTTTAGTAATATTGACTAGTATTTTAGTAATATAGACTAGTATTTAAGTATTATAGACTAGTATTTTAGTAATATAGACTAGTATTTTAGTATTAAAGACTAGTATTTCAGTAATATTGACTAGCATTTTAGTAATATAGACTAGTATTTTATCATGGATAAACAAGGGTTATCAACAGATAAAGTGGGTTATTTGAGGGTTATTTGGTGATAGACTGGGATTATCTAATTGTGATGATTTTTGGGCGCCGTAGATGTTACTTACGGATTTAACCCCAAAATTGACCTTGCTGGGCTCGGTTATGTTCGGCCAAAATGTGTTTGCTTATAAATTTGCAGGCAAACGGTAAGTGTCTTTAACTAGGATGTACTTTTAAACGGGGTAATAGGGTGAACCTAGGGCTGTTAGCTCATGATACTGATCAGGTTACCTGAAATGGAAATAATGAATCTTAGTCGAATCTATATGGGATATTTAGCATAGCTTATGCCAATGTGCGATTGAATGTCTTGGTGAAAGTAACATGTCATTCCAATGGGCCAGCCCATCACCACTTGAATACATATAGGGACCAATGATTATTCTACCAACAACACGTTTTCCTGAACCAGAACGAGAATGAGCACAGACAGTGAGGACGAAGCTGATCTTGTCCATATATTCACTGGGTGTTTCAAATACGAATGATTCATTGAAGACTGGATTCATGATATCTCGCTTGCGATAATTTGTTGTCTTTTTTGATTTGATTGGTTTTCCACCAGAAATCATCGATATCTTTATGTAAACACCTAAAAGATTTTAATTTTAAACTATAATAATTATCATCGAAACATCAAGGTCGATACTCACAGCATATCCCTAGCAAAACTAGGAGACATGTCCCGCGCGACATTTGATGTCCCCTCCCCTCGGTGTCTCCCAGTTTAGCCATGTCGGAAACATTGAAGCGCGGGATAAAATTTGTAGCAAGAGACACGCAAGTGTTTCTGGGAGAGAACATAAATTTCTTGTCTCCGCGACATACAAAAGACTCGGGAGACATGTCGCTCGCTTGTCACTCGCATGCTTAGCCGCCCTGGGAGACGCACCGAAAACAATGTCGCGCGCGACATGTCTCCTTACTTAGCCATAACTTTAGGCTATAGTCAAGTGATCAAACATTGTTGGTCAAATATTTGAAATGACTTGTCAAACAAATTTCTATCCGTTTGGCATAGTTGTAAAACATTGCTTGTCAAACATAATTTTCTTGTGACACACAGAATGTTTTTGAAGCTTTTCAAATGGATTCACTAAATAAATTCTACTTCTCAAAAAAATGTTTTGTGGCATGACCAAACGGCCAAACATAAATGCCTCTGAAAACATTTGTCCAAGTGTTTGTTCTTATTGTAAAGGTTTTTCAAGAGGGAATCAATAGACAGAAATAGTCTAGTTAAGGCTTAAAATTTTTCAGGTTTGGAAATTTCTAGTTTCGTTACGTACATTGCAGTATGAAACATCATGGTTAGGTCTTATATTGCCGCTTTCATATATTTTTCGGCCTTTTTCGGTGTGATGTTTTAATGAAATTGTGATTGGTTCTATAGTTTCAGCAGCCAATCAAATCACTCGTTGACAAGACCGATTCCAGGGTCGAATATGGACAGCAATGCTTTACGTAGGGTCCTTTTCGCCCTGGAAACTAGGTTGGTACAGGCAGACTAGGACAATAAGTTTTCCAAACTCAAGCTCGCAATTTCGAGACAAAACTTAAGTAAGTTATGCTATCTAAAGCAAAAAGACAGATTCTTAATTTAACAAAATGTTTTTAGCCACTGACAAATCGCCTAGTTCCTTATCACAGATAAAGATTAATGCGTTAGATCAGTATCCAACAGCGGTTTTAGATAATCATCTTAGTCTGAAAGGTGTGACTTGAAAAAATAAAACGATTCTGTTTCATTGTTCTGCCACATATCTGCGAATTAACGAAAACTTGTCTCTTATTTTCATATACGGAACACTTAATGAATAACAACGGCCTCGATATCAGTATTCTGTACTGTGTGTAATCGGTATTGCGATGTGATCATGCTTTCGCTCAAAAATGGATTTTCCCGCCAAAAATAAATTTCCCGCCAAAATTAATTTCTCCCGCCTAGGCGATTGCTTATGGATGTTAATAGAGGCCTCCGCAAAAGATTGCAGTTGCTCTGTCCTTTTTTTATTAAGAATTTTTTATGGAATTCTGAAAATGAAAGCATCTCCTCTAGTCTGATAGACCAAATCAGCTTCGATCTTAAGTAAATTTCCATATACTGAATAAAACGCTGTCTTGGTCAAAACATCACCAAAACATCAGTCTAAAAAGTGCAAATCAAAATAGAAAGTGGAGCTTCATGCTAAATTAATTTATTTACTGTACTTTCTGTGGACATCGCAGAACCATATTTTGCCTTGGTATAAGTGTTCTGAAAAAGTACCTTTGCTGTCAGAAATTGAACGCAGAGAATTCATCCCTCCAAAATCAA
>JACTAT010000112.1:19280-136072 GCA_014526335.1 Chrysaora quinquecirrha
GCTGGGAAGAGGTAGGGTGGTAAATAGAGGTAATACGGTACACTTTACGAAATCTATTGCCATATATTTTGAAATATTTTCAAATGAAATATAAAATAAGATTCATTTTTTGAAGGTGAATTGCATATTTTTCTGTGCAATTGTTGTTGTTCTTCTGAAGAGCATTTCGAGGTCTGCTAGATATGCTACAAAAGCATCGAAATCAAGGTATTTAGCGCTTGACTAGAAGTCATCTCAGTTGTGAATTATATAATCATCATTATTTGATAATATGATACTGACCAAAACATTTCATAACACAGCCATACTAAAAAGAACTGAAATTTTCTCCACGAAGCATTGAAATTAAGAATTTTTGTATGCATGCAGTTTGCTTTACAAGAAGCCGCTTGTGAGAGACCAATACCTCAAACCGATACAAAAATAAGAATCCTTATTTCTAATTGTCCTAAAATTTAAGAAACTTTTTTAGGTTTTACAGTGGCGCATTATTTATGATCTGTTTGTCTTTCTGATTAAAGCATTTCTTTTGATCACTTTTGTTCGTTGTTGTGTAAGAAGAGTTTTCTCTATGGCTTCGTTGCGTTTTCAACACTGACCTTTTATTGTCTCCAAAGTACAGGTCTGGAGAACTTTTGCATCAATAAACGTTTAAGAAACTTTTTATACTAACATCATTAAAAATTTAAAATACTAAACACTCAAGCAGAAATTTTATCTTAAAAGGGCAACTGGAAAAGCATTTCTAGTTTTGTTACCTCTCTTGGGGCTGACATTCCTTCTCGGATATGCTGTGAACAATACAGTTGTCATGTACATCTACGTTATTGTAAACTCCTTGATGGTAAGTTTGATTCTTATCATTTCTAGGGAAGAAAATCTCGCGCTTTTTGCGTTTTGAAGAGAATTGCAGAAAGTTTGTTTCCTTTAAAAATTCTTTAATAAAACAGTCGTTAACCCTATCTCACTTGGAGGGCACATTGTCCACCCTCCTAAACTTTTGATTCTTGCATCTAAAATGCAACCAGAAGACACCTGATATGCCTCAAGTTTGAGTTTATAATACCTTTTAGGATCCAAAAAAGAAAATTTCATTGCTCTACTTATAATTCTGAAGCCATGAAAACCAATTTGTCACTAAGTTATTGACGTCAGCCTTGATCTTTTATTTTGACGTCATCACATGAAAACTCTTTAACATGGCGTCATATCACCTATATAAAGCTATTTGCACACTTATACGTCATACTTGATGTAGTAGAAATCATTTATACCTAGTTTTGGTTGTTCTATCTCACATTATAGCGGAGATAAATAGGGGAAGAACAATGCCCCTCCCCCTGTTGAGAATTTACTGAAACGCCAAGGTAAGATAAGGGTTAAATGATGGTTCAGATTTTTACATAAATGGACATAATTATTGTTTCGTTCTTTTACAGGGAAGCCTGTTGGCGATATTTCATTTCTGCTTGGACAAAACCGTGAGTCGTGATATTTTTTGTTTTACTTATTTTCCTACATACGCTGAATATAATTCTAATTTCAATTTTCTCTAATCATGCTAATACAGGCGCGTTAATTTCGTTTCATTATTAGGTGCAAACCGCATTTAAAGACTACAAGAGAAAAAAAGCTTCACAGAGAAATATAGTTGGAGATGTAAAGGCGACAAGGTTGTCCAAGGTAGGTAATGAATGCAAAAACTTCAAAATTGATGGACAGTTCCTTTTATGTAATTATAATTTCTCCCGATATCGAAAATGGTAAAGTTGGGTGCGAGTTGATGTCGTTTTCGATCGTGTAAAGCAATTTGCGACTGAAAACGTATTCTCCTACTTTATCAACATTTAAACAGTAATAAGTATTCATGTATTTAATCAAGATACAGAACTAGTTTTTAAGAAGCTTTGCTATTGTACTCGTAGTACGGTTTTCATTTGGCTCAGTTGTTATAATAAACGTTCTTGGCAGAGTTTCGTTCAATTTCGTAATTTTTCTTAGCAACCAAAACCCACTAAAGAAGAGCAATGTTCCTTTTCCAGTCAGGAGAATTAAAAAAATATGAACATAATCGTAAACAATAGGTAAAAATGTAAAAAAAAGATCCATGTTGAATGATGCAAAATTTTCATAAAAATAATGACAACCTGCTTACATTCCATTTTCATTAAACCGTCATCATGTCATATCGGCAAATCTATGTTGTGTAGACCAGGTGGTTTTTACTGGTATCGTGCAGACAGGGTATCAAATATTGTAGTTGACATGGCAGGATGTCATCAGATTTTTTATTATATTTTTTGTATCTTGTTTCAGATAACTGGCAGCAGCGCAGGCCTGTCTTCATGAGTGCACACGTTATTTTTAAGGAAGCCCGAAAAAATAAACTTTTGATGTAGCTAGCATGAAACCTCTAATCTTTGAGACATTTATAGTATATTCATTCTTAGGCTTTTTCATTTTCACTGAGCATTTGTAATTCAGCTTTAAGAGTCCTTCTAGCTTGTTGCTTCTTTCTTGTTTTTTTTTTACTTTTTATCCTTTGTTTATCTTTCTACTTCAGATAATCTGTTCTTCAATTTTTCATTTTTCTTCTTCTACTCTTGAATTGATTTTGAAATAGTAAAGGTGCAACAATTTGAATGAGTGGACACAAAAACGCTTTTGAAAAACATATAATGACTTTGAGTATTTGATTCCTGATGCTCACTCCAGAGATCTAACTCTACGTCAGCGACAAACAAGAAGCCAGTTTTTCGATTCTCTGCGCCCACAGAATGTGATGAAACAGATGAAACAAAATTATTTTGCGGGAGATTACGGAAAGCTGACGAGTAGCGATTCATCAGTCGTGTGATCAATTTGCATGTAAGAGTGAAGGTTGGCTTTTCTGTCCTTTCACTTAAAATGCTACCAAATGCAAATATTTTCACTTTCTCGATGTGCCTTTGCTGACCTAGTGAACTCCACGTCTTATATCTATGCATTCCTTTTATTTTTCTTACAGATTTTTGAAGCTTTTTAAAGAAAAGGCACCAACGGAAATTCAGAAAGATGTAATAGCTGTGATTCAACAAAGATTTTCTCTTTTTCCCTATATTTTGAATTCAAGCATGTGGTGGCTTGCCTGTTATGGACATAAAAATGAAAAATGGTTTGCCAATCGGGAAAAAACTTTAAGGACCAGTATGGTATTGTTCAGTGTTTCACTAACAATTCAGTTATTCTTTCAGTATAGGTAGGTAATATTCATATCTATCAACAATGAATACCACCGCGCACATCTATTTCCTAAGAATATCAACTACAAATGAGTGACAGTTAAAAAAGAGCAAACTGCAAATAATTTCGTATGAGACCAAGTTTCAAGGAAATTAATACATCTACATTCATCTGCATGTATATGTACATAGGAAATAGATAAAATAAAACTTATAACAAGAAACTTAATGATATGCAAGTAATGATCTCATTGAATGTTTGCGGCCATTTTTTCATATATTTAAGCTATATGAGTTCTCACAAAGCGTTAACGGTTAGACGTATTAGCTGTCTACACAAGTTCTTAGTTCTTTGAATGTAGATGAAAAAGTTAAGATACATTTTAAACAGTCAAGTTTATTGCGACACAGATTGTCATGCATTAAGTACGTTTCTACGCACTAACTGTCTGTCTTCGTTTCTTTAGCCAGTAACTAGCATAGAAGAATACCAGTGGATCTGTTAAGCCATTCAAGCTTCTTAGGCACATGCTCACCTCGAAAAAGACGTCTTTTCCAGAATTACAAGTTGTTAAATTGCCTTCAAAGGGGAAAAGTATGTTGGAAATGATTGATGGTGATGCCAGGCAGAAGTAGCTGGTTGTTATCCAAATACCAGTTGCCAGAAGACGGTTTTCTTCATTTTTTGCAAGTCTCTCTCTCCTTTGCTCTGCTTCAGATTTTAACTCACGTGGACCGAGACGACTCCTGCTTGATGATTTTTTTACTGCAACAAAGCAGTATGTTCCAACAAGAAAAATAAAAGTTGCAGACTGCAAGGTAGATGCAATAATAGAAATTAATTTAAAATTAAACAGAAAGCCAGAAATAATTCCAGTTACCAGGGCAAGAAGCAAAGAGCCAATCCAAATTCCAAGCACATACTTCTTTTTTCTAGAAACTGTAAAAACTTGCTTGTACTTGTTAGGAGAGTTTACGGCGTATAATCTTTCAATTGTTATGAGCCATATGTTTCCGAAAAATGAGAAATGAGTCGCGAACATTATACAGAAAAAGGGAACCCACTTGTTCCAAGCATCTTTAAGAAGAATTACCCTCATTATTCTTGCAATTGCTATAAGTGAAGTCAAAATATGACTGAATGCCAGACTTGAATAATTTGACCTCACTGAATCAACAAAGAAACTTTCTCTTTTCGCCAAACAAGCACCATTGCAGATTATTGAGGCTGTGCTTGTCAGAATAAGTGGTATAAGACAACCGTATAAGAAGGCCATCGTTGATGTTTTCACAAACAAACATGTAACAAGACCAAACTTTCAATGCAAAAACTTCTCAAATTCATTGTACCCTATTTAATCATGGATTAAAAAAGATGATAGATATGACCTAGACAGACTAGAAAAATCTCTGTATCATATGTTTTCCAGATATCCTGAAACACATGCTAACATTATTATCATAAGAAGCTTGCACAGTAATCATCGTGAATTTTTATTTTTTGCGAACAGCTTTTCTTTTTGGAATGTGCCTTTGTCGACCGGGACGCTATGAAACGAGCGAGATTTGAGCAGGTGAAGTCAAATTGCAATCTGATACTTTTTAGTCGTCTCAAAATTATCATTGAGTAAGATGCATTCTCTTCTTGATGAAGATCGTAGTTAGTAGGTGGTGGGCTATAATAGCTACAAGAATCAAGCCTCAAGAAAATATCGCTTTCATTTATTACACTATATTCAATAGGGTCGTTGGTCTCATATATTTTTCAGCATGCTTAAGTGTCTTATGGAGGGGGGTCAGAATAATTCGGGAAAAACACGTCGTGGTTTATACTGAAGACAGAATGCAACTACGTTTTCATTGGGCGCAGTGAAAGATAAAATCTACGAGCGGTTCCTGTTCTTACTCTATTGATTACAAAAATTTTACCCGCAGTCAAATTTTGTGCTTGAATATAATAATATTGCTGTTTTTAACAATTTTTTACAGTTAGGTTGCTGAAATCCTCCCAGACCCCTGTCCCTTAGGCCTATGTATGTGGTCCTAACGAGTATTTAATTTTTGCTTCAACAAACAGAAAATTGTGTCAATTAGTGCTTCAAATGTGTCAATTGATGCTTTAATTGGTGCTTGAGAGGGGTTTCCTAATAAGAGCAGGGGTTAAAATGAATTGCTTATTAAGCACCTAATAGTAGTAACAGCCCCTGAGAGAAAAAAGAACAGTTTAGCCCAGCCGTCCTGGTCCAGTAGTGCTACGATTCTGCTCTGTAAATGAAAAAGCATCTTTTCCAGGATTTCAAGCATACTATCCTGCCCATCATGATGCTTTTACACAACACAAAGCCAAATGCCAATACTAAAAATCAGCATTTTTCCAAAGTTTAAAAGCAAAGTTTTCCTATACCTTAAAAATTAGGCGGAGTATAAAATAAAAATAGCATTATTACTAGAAAATGCATTCCCTGTCAGAGCTTTCAGAATGGTAGTTAGCTACAATCTTGGATAAAATATATTGGAACTGCCTAAATAGATTTGCTATATCTATTGACTCCCCCGTTACAATGTTGTTTCGAACAAAAGTTGTCTTGCTCTACTACCAACATTGTTTTGGGGGTAAAAGGGGGAAGAATTGGAGTTATGAAATTAGAAAATCAATGGAATAGGCCATATTCCTTTGAAAATGGCTTGGTTCCAAATATTTTATCCAAGATTGTAGCTATGGCGACGAAATGACATTTCACGATCATGACCACATAGTGCTAAATAGTGCTGATGTAAACCCTGGACGAAACACAAACTACTCCCAACTACTTTTCGAAGGAGAGGGGCAATCTAGATTTTCTAATTTGGTCCTTTGCTTAGAAATAATTAAGCGCACTTACCCTAAAGAGCTAAAAAGACGTGATTAGACGATATAAGCCTTGGCAAGGATCTGGGACTGCGCGTAATTTTTATGAAAGAAGAACTAAGGGCGTTTATCCAATGCAATCAAATGAAATCTGCCGTCTTCGGTGAAAATACCGTGCAGCTGCAGAAAAAATGTATCAATAGAGATTTTTAAAGTCGCGTGATGCCGTACAAGACAACATGAACAACTTCACCATTTCTATCCTATTTCTACAGTAGCTGGGAGTAGCATCTGTGGAACTAAATTTGTTAAAGCATTCATCGACGTATGTGATTTAAAATCTCAATATCACCTCAAGCTACAGATCTGCTGGATGTACCCCGTTTTCGGGTTGTCTTTTATCACTGTCAGTTGATGATTTTCACATAGCATACGCTACAAGTTTGAGAACAACCATACGCAAATTGCTTTAGACACGTTTTTGGGAAGACATGTGTCTTTCAAACCAACAGTCCTTTTCAAATGAGCAGATTTTGAAGACGCTGATACAAGGGTAGCCATTCACGTTCTTTTTATAAGAATTCATAAATTTTAGTCGAGGCTAAATATTCTTTAAAATGCACAAATTCGAGTTTGAGGCTAGCGCCAATTTCCATTAATTGAAACTTCGCTCAGAACTCGCAGAAAGCTCTTGTTTTGTATTAGCAGTGTAAGCGATTGATGAAGTAAAAAAATTGTGTGTATTAAAGGCTCCGATGAACAAAAATAAGACTGTTCGCAAAGTTTGAGCCTGGCTAACACTCTTAATTTGTTGTTTTTTTGAAACAATTTTGGTCAATTTTCTTGTAAACTATATTCGTATGAAAAATTCAATGCCCCCAATAAAAATTTAGAATGTCGTTTTGTCGTCAAGAGACCCGGGATTAAACACAGAGAACATCTATTTGCTATTCATTTTCTATGTAATGCTTGCTATACATAAATTATAATTCTACTAATTATATGGTTTTAAATCAAGGAAAAGCCCACCAACTGTTGATTTGTTATCGAATTTTGAAAATGACTTAATGACTATGGTAAAAAACATTGAATTTAGAAACATAAATAATCGTTTTCAAACCAAGATTAAAGAAAATATTGAAGAAATAAGAAACAGCAAGAAGATCTTTGTACCGGCAGATAAATCACGAAACATATATTTGCTTGAACCCGATGAATATAAGAAATTATTGAAAGAAAATATCACCAAAGATTATGAAAAATCAAACATAGTAAAAGTGAAAAACATAAACGATGCTACAAAAAAAATTGCGAAAAAATTATCAATTGACGACAGGATTGAACGTTTACAAGAAAAGGAAGCGTATATCACAATCAAAGACCATAAAGAAAATTTCCCAAACAAGATATCTTGCAGACTCATAAACCCATCAAAATCAGATATTGGTAAAGTGAGTAAAGCTTCATTGGATAGAGTCAACAGGCAAATAAGAGAAACGACCAAAGTTAATCAGTGGAAGAATACTGATTCTGTTATAACATGGTTTACTGATATCAAAGACAAACAAGAAGTATCATTTATTACATTTGATATTGAATCATTCTACCCTTCTATATCTGCAAAACTGTTCAACAAATCAATAGAATATGCGAAAAACATTACTGAAATCAGCAGCGACGAACTGGAGATCATATCCCAAGCAAGAAAGACATTGCTTTTTCACTCTGGAGAGCCATGGGTAAAGAAGAAAGGTGATGAAGATTTTGACGTGCCAATGGGATGCTATGATGGAGCAGAGATATGCGAATTAGTTGGTGTTTACATACTAAGCAAACTGGATCCAATAATGAATAAAGAAGATGTAGGATTATACAGAGACGATGGTCTGGGAATTGTACGAAACTTGTCTGGTCCAGAAATTGACAGGAAAAGAAAGCAGATTATCAAGGTATTCAAAGATTGTGGCCTATCCATCACGATTGAAACAAACATGAAAACAGTGGATTTCTTAGATGTACGATTGAATTTAAGCAACAACACATTCCAATCATACAGAAAGCAAAACAATGATCCTGTCTACATAAATAGAAATTCAAATGATCCTCCAGCAATACTGAAGCAAATTCCAAGCAACATCAATCGCCGAATCTCAAAATTATCCTCAAGTAAAGAAATATACAGCAGAGAAGTTCCCTTCACGGAAACGCCCTGGAAAAAAGCGGATTTAAAGAAAAACTCACCTACGTCCCAAAACAAACAAATCAACAAGCAGATGAAAACAAACGAAAAAGGAAAAGGAAAATTATCTGGTTCAACCCGCCTTATTCAAATAACGTGAAAACAAATGTTGGTAAAATATTCCTCAAACTTGTGAACAAGCATTTTCCAAGAGATCATCAATTGGCCAAAATCTTCAATAAAAACACATTCAAAGTAAGCTACAGCTGCATGAAAACATCAAATCAATAATAGCATCGCATAACAAAGCAATCTTAAGTGTTGAATCTTCAGATCCAAATGGATGTAACTGCCGTGTAAAAGAAAATTGTCCTTTGGAAAATAAATGTCTAACACGCAGTCTTGTCTACGAAGCAACTTTTCAAAATGATGTGGATGATGAACAAAAAAGATACATCGGACTAACAGAAGGTACATTCAAACAGCGATATCTGAATCATTGCAAAGATCTCAGGCAGGAAAAATATAAAAAAAGTACGGAACTTTCTAAATACGTCTGGTTATTAAAGAAAGAAAGTAAAATGCCGAATATAAGATGGAAAATATTAAAAAGAGTGAAGAATAATCCAAGTAATAATTATTGCAAGTTGTGTTTAACAGAGAAATTATACATAATTCGGTCCATAGGTGAAAGTGATTTCCTTAATAGCAAATCGGAATTTATAAGCTAGTGTAGACATCAAAATAAGTTATCGAGCATTCAATAAATAAGTAAGAAATTTCAAGAGAAAAACGACAACTTTTAAACGGCAAAACATGTTTCGAACATTCTATGTTCATCTTCAGTTGCAAAAATTGTTATAAGCTAATCAAGATATTACAAGGGTTAAATAGAGCTATAAAATATTACATAACTTAATAACACACGTGAGGTAAATAATCAAATCGGTAACATTAAAGGTAAATAAAACGTACAAATGGGAATAAGTAAATAATAACGAATGAAGAAAAAAAAAAAAAAAAAAAAAAAAAATAAAAGTAATTAAAAAGAAAGATTCAATTTGTAATGATAAAGTTGTTTGTTAAGCGTAGGTTTGACCCAAGAGATATGTAGCGCTTCCTTGATCTTAAGACAAAAGCTGCTATTAGCGCTGTCAAGAATAGAGAAACTATCCTCAGAGCAAAGAGGGCGGCAAGAAGGGGACTCATTAAGGTGTTTAAAAATATGTGAGTTTTGTCTGTGACCAAATGCTCCTGAATTCGTGTTGAAAGATGTCGAGAAGTTTCACCGACATAAGATGCGGAACATCCGCCACAAAGAAATTGGTAAACAACACGAGCCCGAAAGCACTTAGGCACAGAATCTTTAACCCCGAACATGGAGCGTAATTTAAAAGAATTGAAAACAAGCTTGATATTTATATCTTTACAGTATTTTTAGCCAAGTACTTTATTTTACGTTGAGTTAAAACCGAAAACCTACCAATGTAAGGAAGTTTATAGTAACAAGCACGATTAGTTTCCTATCATTAGTACCATGGTTATCAACTAAGGGTGGAGATCTAACTTTGTTTAAATAATTACGAATAACGTTGTTAATAAGATAAGTGGGGTAAAGATTTTTATTTAAAATTAAAGTTAGTTGCTTAATGTCGTTATCAAAACCAAGCCAGGTGTTATTAATCTTATAGGCCCTATCAACTAGAGTCCTAATTAAACCTATTTTATACGAAAACGAAGTGAAGCTGAAAAAGTTAGTGAGTAAACCTGTGTAAGTTTTTTTACGGTAAACTGAAGTTATGGGGGTCTGGTGATTACCTTTATCAATTAATATATCTAAAAAGGGAAGTTTATTGTTATTTTCCTGTTCAATAGTAAATTTAATATTAGGGTGTTGTTGATTAATAAAGTTAAAGAATTTAAGGGCATCATCTTTATTTTTAAACAGACAGAAAGTATCGTCAACATAGCGGCGGTAAAATAAAACCTCAGAAGCGTTAAATTGTTCTAACCAAATCTTTTCATGATGTCCCATGAAGAGATTAGCTAGAACAGGGGCAAGTGGCGATCCCATACTTACACCGTCTACCTGGTCATAATAGTTACCATTAAATAAGAAATGAGTTTGAGATGTAGCAAAATTAAACAGTTTTTTAAGGTCAGCTTCGTTAAGTTTAAGTTCAGGATTGCCAGTTTTAATGTATCTTATCGCTAAATCAATAGATTCATTTAATGGGATGTTAGTAAAAAGACTTTCAACGTCATAGGAAACCATAAATTTACCAGAAGTGTTTAAGTTGTTAAGTTCGTTAACGAAGGAAAAAGTATCCTTAGCACAAAAATCGTTAGGTAAAAAAGGGTCTAACAGAGAACACAAATGTTTAGCAAGATTGTAGTTAAAGGTACCTATAGAAGAGACTATTGGACGAAAAGGAGGTGGAGAGTTGGGAGCGCGAGCCTTATGCATTTTAGGGAGTCCATAAATCCTGGCAGGTTGAGAGCCCGATGGGTATATCTTATTATAAATATCGATATCAATAACCTTCTTATTTTTAAGGGATCTGAGAAAACGCTGTAATCTACCCTCTCTAGCCAAAGTGGGGTCTTGTTCAAGCCTGTTAAACTTACTATTATCAGATATTAAATTTAGAACACAATTATTATAAACTTGTCTGTCCAGTATAACAACGCCGTTACCTTTGTCTGGCTTGAGAATTACAATTTCTTCGTTCTTTTTCAGTTTCTTTAAGATCTTAAAATTCTTTAAATCTTTAGCTGATGGACGGTGTGATGATACGTAGGTCTTTGCCAAATAGGATAGATCAGTTTTGAGTCTTGATATTTCATTTTGGTTGATGACGTTGCTGACCATGGCGGTGGTAATTAGTTCGAAGCAGGCATGAATATCCGACGAGTTGATTTTGGGGGGACAGATAGAATGGGTTAGTCCATCTTTGAGAGCATCTAATTCCTCCGTTGAAAGGTTGAAAGAAGAAAGGTTAGTTACCGTTTCAGATGACTTGAAAGGCAGAACTTTGTTTTTTGTTAAATTTTGATTTTCTTTTCGTGGGTCTTTATAACTTTCTTCACTTCATTTTCCACGTTCTTATCCAGGGCTTTCGTTAACAGATAAAATCCAATCCACTAATAACATTCTTGATGAAGTCTGATTGTTTCTTCTTTTCCTGTTGGAATCTTTTGAGTTCTTTATTGCGTTTGGTTATCGCGCTCTTCAATAGTCTTTTCGAATGGCTGTGACATCTTTTCGGTTAGTGTTTGGCAGATCAAAAGAGATGAATTTCAGGAAGACATTGAAAGTTTTGCAATTCGTTAAAAAATTCAAATCCAATTGAGCTTTTCTTTCCTTGATGGAGAGCTTCTCCAGTTTTCGAAAATCGCTAATATGCAATCTTCCAATATACTTGAGTGAAATGTCGTGTATAATATTTCCAAATTTTCGAGCATTCAATAAATAAGTAAGAAATTTCAAGAGAAAAACGACAACTTTTAAACGGCAAAACATGTTTCGAACATTCTATGTTCATCTTCAGTTGCAAAAATTATAATTACAATTATAATTATAAAAATTATAAATTATAATTACAACTTTATCATTACAAATTTAATCTTTCTTTTTAATTACTTTTATTTTTTTTTTTTTTTTTTCATTCGTTATTATTTACTTATTCCCATTTGTACGTTTTATTTACCTTTAATGTTACCGATTTGATTATTTACCTCACGTGTGTTATTAAGTTATGTAATATTTTATAGCTCTATTTAACCCTTGTAATATCTTGATTAGCTTATAACAATTTCTGCAACTGAAGATGAACATAGAATGTTCGAAACATGTTTTGCCGTTTAAAAGTTGTCGTTTTTCTCTTGAAATTTCTTACAAAATAAGTTAATCATAAAAAATCTCTGTAAATAGCATTTTACTACTGCAGTGCCTTAATTCTTTTAGAATTCTTTTAGAATTCTTCTAAGCATTCTATAGAAATAAACTGTTATACATTCTTCATTTGCAATTACATCTTGTATGCCTGATGATTGAGAGATCATGAAACTCAGAGTTGCATACTAATAGTCTTTTTCTTTCTTTAGTAGTACTAAAAAGCTCCTATTTCAGTCGAGCACTGTGAACTGCGTATGGATAACTTAATTATACATGTATAAATTATACTTCATATAGTAGATTAATAAATACCCTCCACTATCTTCAATTTCTGCTCTTATATTCCATTATGGGTAAAGATGTTTGTTTATGTTTCAAGCTTTAAATCACTCTATGATGCCATTATATGTTTATTTTTGTGCAATGTTGGGATCATTTAGAATTTGTCAATGTGTCTGTTTATGTAGCCGCAAAGTCACAAAGCTATGTAATTTCAAAGGCTATGTAACATTTTTCTATGTAACATTTATGTAACATATTTCTTATCCAAGGAACTTATCCTGCAAAACTCACACATTCTTGGCTGTAAAATTCCGATAATTGAGTTTCATACATTGTAAACAATAGGAGCCGACCTTAAAAGGGATGGTGCCTGACATTTTCATGGATTGGTCAAAGAAAAGACGCCTTTATGACGACAAGGGATGTGCCTGATTTTTACTCAGTCATAGTGAGATGACGTCTGCATGAAAGGTTGATAGATTTCTGCGTCCGTGGAATGACTTGTCGCCCAAATTTTTTTTAGCATCAGTGAGTAAAAGTATACAACTTTTAGCATGCGTCAGCGTGAACCAAGTCAGTGACCATGAAAATAACATACTAAGTAGCTTTGGAGCCTCCAATGTCAGGCAGAAAATGCATCTTCAAAGTTTCTATGCTGATAGAGTACGGTCAGTCTTCACGTATTCATGTTCATAAGAAAATCTTTTATACGACTCCAACTAAAGTTACTTTCTCCCAAATGCTATTTATTACGTAATTTACTCTGCACAGCTCTAAGCAGTGAACTTGCGTCCTCGTCATCTTGCAATGTACCGTATGAAATTGTTACGGTGTAACCTACTATCGTACTGGTATGGTTAAAACGAAGGCCTTACCATAACAATATCAATGATTTTTTTTTGAACCGGTATCGTTTAGATGGAGGCCTAACCGCAACAATTTCATTCCGTTGTTGCATCTTATCGGGATCCTGCAGACGGGGTATTAGATGTTAGTTGACAGGGTTTAATCATACTTTTTTTAATTATGTTTAACCTTTTTTCAGATAACTGGCAGCAGCGTAAGCCTAACTTCATGAGTTAACACAGAATTGGATGTAGTCAGCATGAAATCTCTATCTAACCCTTGATACCTTTATAGTATAGTAAGTCTAAAACTGATTGATTTTGATTTGAAAATTCGTATTTCATCATCAAAAAGTCCTTCTAGCTTCATGCTTCTAGCTTCATTCTTGTTTTTATTTTCAGATTTCGTCATCTTTCTCCTCTTATCAGAATATTTTGATATTTTCTTATCTTGATTTTACATAAAAACGCACTTTGAAAAACATTTTAAATGACTTTGAGGATTTGGTTGTTGGTGATGACCTTAGAGAGATTTAACGCTACGTCAGCGACAAGCAAGATTCTCTGTGCGTCGCGGAATATGATAACAATTGAAAAAATATTTTGGGGGTATTTCGGAATGCTGATGAGTGCCGAGTCATCAGTCATGTATTATCAATTGGCCGGTAAGAGTGAAATCATTTACTGAATAAAACAAATTTGGGTACAATTTTATTTTATTGCCTTGTTATACTTGTATTTTACAACTTCCGACTATTGTTACTGCAGATAGTTTTTTCTGCTCTTTCACTTACAAATATACTAATCTGTGTACATTCGTAATGTGGCGTGGTTGACCTATATATTTTGTCTTACAAGTGTTTGATGCTTTTTGCAGAAAAGCCAATAACGGTGAATACGGCAGGGCATTTTTTAAGAAATTTTCACTACTGGGGAAAATTTGGAAAAGGGCCTAAAAGCGTAATAACCAAAAGTAGCTAAAATACATCATTTTAAAGATTTCACAGTTGCTCAAAATAAGAAATGACAAAGGACCAGGGGCGCAATTCAACAGAATTTTTCAGGAGGTGTCAAGAGGTACTGAATAAAGAAGGCTGTAGAACGTCTAAGCAACCAGAGGGGTCTGGGGGCTTGCTGGCCCTGAAAATTTTGAAAAATTGGGTAGCTAGAGTCGCTCTCGTGATCATTTCAGGAAACTTTTTTTCATTTTGCGCAGCCAAGTTTTTTAAGAAAACGGAAGAAACAGAAGATAAGTTGTGCCGAAATTTAATTGAAGTTATCGCCTGATGCCTGTGATAGTCCAAAAACGTAAAAATAAGTACAGAACGACTGACTCCACTTTTCTGTGGTTTAGAGTTTGGGGAATCCACTGCTGACGGTCGCACTGACTACCAATACATGATACTATCAAGAAGGGATTGGGTTGCAATCGGCCGAAAGTTGCCACATCTGAGGGCCCTGTAAGAAATCGTAATATACTGTCTCGAAAACTGCTTAAAATTGCAGCTTTTCTTTCGCACCAGTTATTCAAATTTTCCGAAGGCTCTCAAGGTATCCGAGGTATCCGTAAAAGATAACCGGAAAAAAATACTTAAGAAGCTCGTAACGATAGTGTGGATGGTTCTGGGATACTAATGCATGTTGTAGCTAATTAACGACAGACATTTCCACTTAAACCCACCAGTTGATATTCAAGTGGGTAAGTGGGAATCAACAAGGGCCCAGACTACTGGGGAAATCGTATGATTTTGGCGCTCACTACTGGGGAAGGCATTGGGCCTACTGGGGAACATTCCCCAGTAGTTACACTGTTAAAAAATGCCCTGGAATACGGAGAGGTGTAAATAAATAAAGATTTTTTTAATGCCTGTAAGAGCAAAGGTTTATCCAGGGTTAACACCACCAGGAGGGTTATTTATTACTTATGTCATGATGTAGAATCAGGTGTCTAGTTTGGGTTTTTCTTCAGCCACTGAATCATGAGATCATAGAGGATGAATTTACTGAATATTTTTTCCGCCCTTGCAATATGATTTATTAGAAGTATTGATTACATGCAAGAGTCTTCCCCCTGATCAATAGAACCGCAACCGTGTGTGCCAAGGATGATCTTTTATGAACTGAATTTGCCGGCTCAAAGCAAGGTGCTTCTCGCCGTTATGAATTTACCCCTTCAAACAGGTGACATGTGCATGGGCCGGAAATCGTTTTTCCCATTTCAATCACCGATTTCAAAGGTATAATTTTAAAGGTAAATTTTAATTCAGGCAGTTCAAGGGCTAATGTACTAAACTCCCACTTCCTGAGGCCCGATCTTAATGAGTATTAATTGCTGTTTAAAAAAAAGAATTGTTTTTCAATCGAGTAGAATATTTTACATTCAGTATATTTTATTTTCACTTAGAATACAGAATACTCCGACCTACACACCATGCACATCTATTTCTTAGGAATATCCACTACAAATGACATACAGTTAAAAAATGACCAGGCTGCAAATAATTTCATCTTCAACGATATGAAACAAAATTTCAAGGAAATTAATACATCTACATATATCTGTATATATATGTACATGGGAAATAAATGCAAAAAACAAACTTAAGACAAGAAACTGAATGATATGCAAGGAATGATCCCATTGAATGTTGGTGGCCTTTGTTGTCCTTATATTGTACTTATATGAGTTCCCACAAAGCGTTAACGGTTAGTCGAATTAGCTGTCTACATAAGTTTTAAGTTTTTTGAATACAGATTCAAAAGTCAAGATACATTTTGAACAGTCACTTATGTTCATACTACTGGTTGCAAATTCAAGTTCATTGCGACACCCATAATCTTGCTTTAAGTATGCTTCTACGCACTAACGGTCTGTCTTTGTTTCTTTAGCCAGTAACTAGCATAGAAGTATACCAGTGGATCTGTTAAGCCATTCAAGCTTCTTAGGCACATGCTCACCTCGAAAAAGACGCCTTTTCCAGAATTACAAGTGATTAAATTGCCTTCATTGGGAAACAGTATGTTGCAGATGATTGATGGTGATGTCAGGCAGAAGTAGCTGGTTGTTATCCAAATACAAGTTGCCAGAAGACGGTTTTCTTCATTTTTTGCCAGTCTCTCTCTCCTTTGCTCTGCTTCAGATTTTGACTCAAGTGGACCGAGACGGCTCCTGCTTGATGATTTTTTTACTGCAACAAAGGAGTATGTTCCAACAAGAGCAATAAAAGTTGCAGACTGCAAGGTAGATGCAATAATAGAAATTAAATTAAAATTAAACAGAAAGCCAGAAATCATTCCAGTTGCCAGGCCAAGTAGCAAAGAGCCAATCCAAATCCCAAAGACGTACTTCTTTTTTCTAGCAGCTGTAAAAACTTGCTTGTACTTGTTAGGAGAGTTTACGGCGTAAAATCTTTCAAACGTTATGAGCCATATGTTTCCGAAAAATGAGAAATGAATCGCAAACATTATACAGAAGAAAGGAACCCTATAGTTCCCAACTTCTTTACCAATAATTGCCCGCACTATTCTTGCGATTGCTATGAGTGAAGTGAAAGTATGACTGAATGCCAGGCTTGAATAATTTGGCCTCACTGAATCAACAAAGAAACTTTCTCTTTTCGCCAAACAAACACCATTGCAGATTATTGAGGCTGTGCTTGTGAGAAAAAGTGGTATAAGACAACCGTATAAGAACCCCATCATCGACGTTGTCAATTTGTTAATTCTATGTGAGGTCCTATTTTATACCAAAATTTAAGATTATAGATATGGTCCAGAAAGACACGAAAAGACTCACTATCATCTGTTTTTCCAGATGTCTTGACACAAAAGCATGTAGCTAAGTAACCTTTGTTTGAATACACTATATCTTAAAAGAAAAAATTCTGAATAGGACGGCTTCTTTTCATTGAAATGTGATTTTGTCGGCAACGCGATGTGATTTAAGCAAGATTTTAGAAGGTCAAATCAAATTGCAATCTGCTATATATCAGTCATTTCAAAATTAATGAGAGTGTAGTAAATAAGATGTTGGATTGTGATGAACTATAGTACTTCATTCTAACGTCAAAACAATATTGTTTTATTGTACTGTTTTCATGATGGTCCTTATCATCTCATACTTGTTTTAGTACTCATAGATGCTAGGGTGTTTGCCAATATGAACATGACAGGGATCTTAGCCCAGACGTCTTCGGGGTCACCAAAATAATAAGTATCTGCCGAAATAAGTCCACAAAAATAAGCCCCCATCCCGTTCTGACAAATATCATGGCTTGCCCGACAGGTGACTTGTCACGGAAAAATCTTATGGTGAATAATTTTGTCATGTACCCGAGCCAGTGTTACACAAAAAAAGAAACGTGTCTGTGGGCAAATTTTCAACCAAAAGAATAAATAGAGAATCTTCGGCCCAAAAAAATAAGAAAGTTCTTTAAAACCCATTAAAATAAGAAAACTCATTAAAATAAGAATACTTTAGCCTTTTACGATTAAATAACTGAATAAAGAGGCGTGTTATTTTGAACAACAATTATTGAGTCTATGTCTTTATGGTCAACCGTACAAGACAAGAAGAAGCTTCACTATCGCTACCTGTTATAGCTGAAATACCATCTGCCGAAATAAAATGTTGACACATTTATCAATCATCAACGTATGTGTTGCAAAAATTTCATATTTAGGCTTTCTTTAGCTGAACTTCACTTATCTTTTATTACTGTCAGCTGCTACTTTTCAGCCAGTATAAGCTGCTACTTTTCAGCCAGTAGCTATAAGCGGTCAAACACGTTCTTCAAGCACTCTCCTTTCTATGTGTAGTTTGAGATTTTCATACGAGCAGGTCTTATAGATGTTGAATTGATACTTGGTTGTACATCAATACATCCCCCTCTTTAAGAACACCTCAATCTTAGCCCTCCATTTTCATTACAAAATTGCAGTTTTAGAGAAAAAATATTTTTCAATTTTCATTTAGCGACAGTTTTGATTTATTGCAAAAATAAATCAAAACTCACAGAAAGAATCGATTGTTTCGCAAAAAGCAGCGAAAAAAGTCATTTGATTATGTTCAAAATTATTAGAAAAAACTCAGTTAAATACAAATATGACAGGTTTCTCATGTATTAGCCTGGCTATTATATAATTCATAGATTTTAGGCTTTTTTTAACCTCAATATTTTAGTAAAAAATCTCGTCTTATGCATAGGGGCAGAAATTAAATCTGCCTCACATCCAAGGGCCACATGGCCATAATAGTGTGGTGTTTCCCAAACTTTGTGGTATTTGAAACCCAAAGGGCAGTCTTGTAACTCAAAAGTGAGATCTCAGTGCGGCAATGTTGTTGCGGTTGTTGTCTGTCCGTTTCTTGCTGCGAAAAACAAAATGGTGTCAAAGTGGAGGCAAAGCTGCGAGTTTGAAGCAAAATAAAAGTGAGAGGATATTTAACATCAATTAGAAAGGAAAATAAAGTTATATCATAAGTCAAACATCCAAACATTATTTATTTCATTTATGAGGTACTCATTGCTTTGGCGATCCACCGAAAAGCCTTTTTCAAATTCACAAACTACAGCATGTACCAAGAGGCCAAAGTTTCAGCATTTAGGCCTATAGACCTACTCTACTGAGTGGAGCTTTAAAAAAAAGTAGCTTGCATATGTCAGATTAAATTGACACAATGAGACGAATAAAAGAATGAAATTTAAATTCTTATGTTAAATTGTTGCTGAATAGAATTTAATCATCGTTTTCCTGTAATCATAAATTGTTTATGAGCATTCTATATATGTCGAAACCACTTGCTATTACACAACCAAAACCCTTGATAGAGGGAGTGTTTAGGTTTTACGGTTACACGATTTTGCCAATATTTTTACTCGGATTTTCGGTTTCTTCCGAAAAATTACGCGGTTTTTCGGTTTTCAAAATCTTGTCGGTGAACGGTTTTACGGCATTTCTATAATTATTCCGGTTTTTGATTACGATTTTGCGTCTTTGGTACTGAATGCCGACTCAGTGAAGTAGCAGGTAAGTCCGCATTGAAAACAAAAATTGTTATTAGAGGAAAACTTCTCAAAAACGTGAAGTGAACAGTAAAAGTTGACGAACTTACAGTTTTTATAGATTCTCTGTGCAATTTTTGTGAAAACGGGGACTTGAATCGTGCCATACGGATTTGTTGAAAATATCGCAAGGTTTTACGGTTTTCGAGCAAATTTTGAGCGGATTTACAGTTTCCAGACCCCCCCCAAACACCACCTCTTGATATTATCTTCGATCATAGTCAATAGATTAAACACTGTTTATTCTATTGACTAGGTTTCGGTAACTCATGGCAGTCTCCTGCAATACTTGCATTCGGGTTGCATTCTGCCTCGGAGCAGCACTCCCTTAACTGTGTTAACGGCTAGTTTATGTTCCATATTTTTTGCTATACTCCCTGGGGAGTATATATCGAATCTCTTGCAGCCATATTGTCGGCGCTACGAGGGTTTTTTAGGCCTTCATCACTAGGGTACCAATTTTACACCTCGGTGCTGTGTCACAGAGAGAAAGGTTTTTACATCATTATAGCAAGTGCAAACCACTACGCCACGCTGCTCTCTAGGTGAGCGATGGAGGAAATTTTAATCCATGAAAATCTTCTGCATCGATTACAAAATTGTGGTATTTTATTTGAGAGCTATAAGATAAGTTGTTTATTGCTTGTCAATTGCAATTATTTTTTGTAGTGAATTTCTGGAAATCGGTAAATCAATTTTGTGCTGGTTTTTGCTTCATGGCTCAAAAATGGCCTAAGATAGCTTCACGTGGAGAAAAAATTATTGTTTTTTCCTCATCCATTAGAGTTGAAGCTACATCAATTTTGCTGATGATAAAGAGATCCCTACTGACTAATATTCCAGAGTGCTCATCTTTCTGCCAATGCCATGTTGTGGATGGTAGTACTGATAAAGAGGCAACTACTGATGACAAAAATACTTCACAGCTTAATGTCTCTCCTAACGTTTTGTTATGGCTGATTAGTTGACCTGCATAATAGCTGAAAGAGCAAATTCTATCTTTCTCCTTGCGAAAATTGAATTAGGCATGTCGGTACATTCTACGATGCCTGCCAAAAGTCTTAGAACACTCACACTATTTTTACATAGCTGGTAGCAGAAAAAATCCCTCCCCCTTCAAGCAATGTTGATTTTTCTGTGGTTTGGAATATGCCTCGAGAACCCGCAATGCATCTTATGAAAGCTCAGACTGTACGAAAAAAGAACAACACTGGTTTGGGGGTGGGGGTTGATTTTCTTTATTTCCCAGCAAGAAAGGGTATTTTTTTTTAAAACTACGGGGTCGTTCCAAGGATTTTTGGCAGGCATTGTAGTTCTCATTGAAGAACTGTGATTTTGAAATTGCAAGACTGCAAATATTTTGTCTGATAGGACAAAATGATGTATTTTTCAGGGCACTCTGTTATTTTTGGATCTGTTCTTGTCTCAATGCCTTAAAGTGTCATGTGATCGCGTCAGAAAGGATATGTGATATTAATTGGCATTAATTAACTTCTAGCTATTAATTGCAGTAGCCAACCTAAAATAAATAAATAAATTATTATTATTATTATTATATTATTATTATTATTATTATTATTTTCGGTAGCATTGAAGCATGTGTTGCAGTTAGGAAAGGCTTGTAAGGAACGGACTGAAATATTACGATTGGAGTTGCTTTTCATTTCTATATTCTATCGTTATATTGTCCACATAATTTACAATTTTCTTTCACTTACATGAGCGCTGAAACCAACGGACCAATTTGTATTCCTAGCCATATTCCATCATTTTCCATCTGTCATCCCACATAACCTTACAACAGTAATTGCCTAAGTATCATTGGAAAAACTGTGATAGTTATCCCAGTGACATGTCATCCACAACACACAAACACCGGAGCACAGGACCGAAACACAAAATTCGAGTTTCTAACATTGCACTAATCACGGCAAAAAGCGCTCCACGGGATTTCTTTTTCGGTAACACTGATATCGGATTTACTAATTAAAATGAAATCTACGGGATGGCTTCTCTAAAAGATTAGCAGAGAATCCCAGCTTTTTTATTTATTATTTTAATAAACAGACAAGCAGGTATTTAATTAAGACCGCTTGCTTAAAGTCAAATCACTAATGAGTTTCTTTTTTTCTTCGTAAAATGTCTTGCTATTAAAATTGAATGCAAACCGAATGCGGCGATTTCTAATTAAGAAAACGCGAAAATATTAATTAGAATTATACGAAAAAGCTGTTATTTCTAAATTAAAATTGAAGGCAAGACAAATACCGTATGGTTGTTTTGGTTCTCCCTCTATGTAATTGTCAATAAATTTGTGCCTTTGTATAAAGTCACGTACGTCCTCACCAAACGGAGTTTAAGCTTGTTCTGAACAGTGTAATTTTAGAATTTCAGTGATTTTAGAAGAGAAATGCTAATCAAGATAAAATTTTGTCAATGGATATTCTTTATTTGGTTTTTGACTGGGTTTGGTAAGTGAATATTTTAATGAACAGATTTCGGAGAAATTTTGCCCATTTTCGAATTATATACGTGAACAGTTAGGGGCAAAATTATTGCACTAACTTGCTCAAAATGGCGACTAGCTCTTGGCCTAAAACAATATTTTGTCGTAACGAAAGCTACGGGGCTCAGGAGCACCACGACTGATAATTTTAAGGGGGAGGGGAGATTTGTCATTTGACTCTCTTTCCATCAAAATCAAAGAGTGATGAGCTTTTTAAACGTTTTGACAGAGAAATTCATTGTAAAACTAGAGCGGTGCCTTCGAAAGCCTTGGGGAAAATCTGTTTAAACTGGTTTCAGATTGAATGATAAAATTACTGGTTAACTTGCGGAGAAAATCTAAATTTGTTTCTATCCAATGAAGAATACTGAAGCAAGCAAAGAAGTCTTGTTTTAAATGTAGCTAAAGAATTTATCTCGTTGCTAAAAATTCAAACTAAGGAGGCCTGACAAATCCTCCTCTGTGTCTTTGGCAGTGAATGACTTGTCTGCGGATAGGTATGTCTCACATTCCACAATATAATGTTCGGAGTAAACAATCACACAAGACCGAACCAGTTTATCATTATTCGATAAAATAAAGTTTAACGTGGTTTTTCTTCTGAATCGATAAATATATTGAGTTATTGAGAAGATCATTTGCTAAATGTATTAACGTTCGAATCATAGTTTTGTTCATGAGGCGCTTCAGGTTTTACACCAAGGTTATGCCAGGGTATCTGCATGAGGCAGATTGAAGTCATCGCACATTATGAAATTCAGAAGAGGGGAACACAAATTAGTGAGTAATGTTGATGTCCGCACTTTGCGAATTGCGTCATTGAATTGAAATGATGAAGAGCGACAGCGACAGCCTTTACGAGGGTCAGCTGGATGCCTATATACAATTTGAGTACTATATCCAAATATATATACCAGAGTTTGAGAATTTCAACATGGGATCGTCCCTGAAACGTCACTGCGAGCATACAAGGTGAAGCCGTCACAGTAACGGCCATGTTTGGGAATTCTCGGACGCTGACGATCTTGGCGGAAAAGATTTTACTCAGGTTTATTAACGTCTGCGTCTAATAATTCATCTTGCAGCCAAGTTTCGCTTTGAGGCACAATTAATTGATTTTGATGTTGCAAAATACATTTGACAAAGTATACCATTTAAGAGGGAAATGAATTTTTTCCCGGAACTTGAAAGGTCACATCTTTTATAAATGCTTGTCGTCATTTCATTGTTCAAGCAAGCTCTAACTGACTTGCATGCAAGTTAAATGTTGAAGGGATTCTTATACCTAGAATATTTCAGGCTTGAAAAGTTTTCATATTTTGTATTGCTAGTTGTCGCATTGTTGAAAGTACGCATCGATGTCCTGGATGTCCGCATCGATTTCTGGTAACTCAATTGCCGTTGTTTTTACTGACCATTCCTGGTGAAAACTTTCGTTGGTGAAAATTGCTTTGGGGAAACATTATTCAGGATCTATTTCTCAGGGGGGGGGGGAGAGATAAATAAAGGGAGATCCAAATATCTTTGAAAAATTTTGTCAGGAAACTGCTGAAACGCAGTGCCCAAGGACCCTATTTACTTGTAAGCTTAGGCGATCCGTAGTCACGTAGTAACAGAAGAAAAAGTATACGAGTGAAACTTCATTCCAGAGAAGCCACAGTGAAATAAGGTAAAATATTGACACTAATCATTGCAAATCTAGGTAACCGGGGGTCCTAATAAGAGCGAGGGTTGGGAATTTTTCAAAAGCAAACTAACGCTTTTCAGTGAGATGATACATTACACATTCAGCTACTGACTACTTTATAGATTAACCAGTATATTTAACAAGAGAAATTGATTTCTTGAAGTCATTTGTTCTCAGACTACATTGCATTACACGCGGAGAATCTAGCTAAATTGATTTAATTTTGCGATACCAAAGATATCATTTTTATTTTAGCTTGCTGTTTCGAAGGTGTTGGGTCGAGCACTGATTTGCCAATGGATAATACAAAAAGTGCTTGGCAAAGGAGTAAGTAAACGAAATTAAAATAGTGTTTGAGTAGTACAAAACTTCGAAATTATATTTGTTGTCATATACTTGATTACGAGCCCTCCAGATGACCATTTTTGGAACATGTCCACAAAAATAAATTTCTAACACTCAGAACATTGTCCAAGCTGGCCAAATTTCAACGAATCGTAGCTACATCAATCGATTTTTCTTTACGAGTGCTTTCATTTCACACGATATATCCTCTTCGATGACGTCAGCAAAAATTATATCTATTGTTATATTCTTAGAATGATGCGAGATCAGAGATGAAAAGAGACGTCCATTTAATAACAAAACATAAATCAACACTAAACACTAGGTTACATAACATAGACCATTGTTAGGTTCATAGGGTGTCCATAATATCTACAATCTTGGGCAAAATATTTGGAACAAGGCATTTTCTCCAAGGAATATGGCCTATTCAATTGATTTTCTACTTCCATAACTCCAGTTATTCCCCCTTTTACCCCCAAAACAATGTTGGTAGCAAAGAAAGACAACTTTTGCACGAAACAACATTGTAACGGGGGAGAAGGGGGAATCAATAGATAATAGCAAAACTATTTAGGCCGTTCCAATATATTTTGTCCAGGATTGTAAGACGTCGTACATATGTATGACGTCATGGGGGTTATTTCAAAGACCTCAAATACACCTTTTAAAAACCTGTTTACTCTGAGTCAAGTTTTGCGTTCGCTATAAACTAAAAATAATCATATTTACTTCGCATTTTTCTTTGATAATTTCAATACTTTCTGCCTAAAAGTAGATTATTACATAGTTTTTGTCATAAACCTGTCGCCTTTTCTCAGTTAAATGTCTTGAACCCCAGAAGAGGCACATATCAAAATTTAGACAGGGGTGCTCGTCCTATATTTTTGGGTTTGAAATCTGAACAATTCCTATTTTCTAGGTTGCAAATTTTTGGGCTATTTTTTTGGGTTTCGCGAAATCCACCATTTTTCTAGGTCTCTTAAATTCTCCTGCTATTTTATTCGGTCCTCCAATTTTTATATTGCCCACTGGAACCCTTTGAATGAAGAACACAAAGTACTGAAAAGCATAAAATCATAGTAGCTTGTCATATTCAAACTTTGACAAATGACGTCAGCCTCTATCATGAAGACTTCATAGGCCGTTCTTTTCCTTGGACTGGAATTTTTGAGTCATTCTTTATTTCGGGTAGATAAAATTTGTTCTCGGACGAGCATCTTTGTAAAAGAATGCTTATGTGCCGTGGAAAAATGCTTGTGTCCCCCGGTTCTTGAACTTTACTGAAGAAATACATGCTCTCTTGCAATCTTTCTAACCATGTATACTCTTAGATGCCTAATTTCTTGGGGTCGGAATAGGCAGGGGAGGGGGGTTGGAACTGCAGTCAGGATGTAATTAGTGGGAGGGGGTCGGAACAAACGGGGGGTCGGACTTTGTTTGACAAACTTTGTCCCCGCACTGCTGAAACGCAGTGTGGGGGGTCCTTGAGTACTTGAAGGCTTAGGAAATCCGTAGTTCTAACCATCAAATAGAGTGCACAAGTGAAATCAAAAACGTCAAAGATCAATATAAACGCAAACCTAATTACCAGAATCTTAATAAGAGCGGGGGGCTGGAAATTTTTCAAAAAAATTTTTCAGGTTTGGAAAGCGCCCTCTTTTACTCTTGGACGAGCTGAAGGCGAAGTCGGTCAATGAATGTATGAGACATCGATGTTTGCCCTTAAATGGAAGGAAAACAGTCTCATGTACCAATATCTCCAATATTCTTAATATCCTTCTCTGACTTGGGTTTTAGAATGTGAAACACAAAGCTTGGCGGCCAATGAAACAACACGGGCAGAAAAGAGATGCGTCACCTGCACCTGTAGAATAAATGGAACCGTTGAATGCATGGAGTGGTATCTTACGTCAGAAAGAATTGATCAATACGAAATCCACAGATCTTGTTCCAATTGCAATTCTGAGCAGTTTGTCAGAAGTTTAGATTGCAAGTGCTATGATGATAATGAAAAAGTGTTCAGATATTTGTACACTTCGTGGAAACCGAGTCGCTGTGTAAAATGTAATTGCAATACACAAGGCATTCATTGTGGGCTGGAAATGAAAGGCCTTCAAGATTTGCGTACGTCATTTTCCAAAAACATCTTCCCAATAACACTGCAGGAATCTTTAGAAAACCGATTTCCAAAGGGATCGTCAGTGTCTGACGTTGTCAACAAAGGCCTGTGTTACCAAGGTAAAATACCTGTGATTTTTTACTGCAAATCGAACGCCTCGATTCCGTTGGATGACAAGACATGTCAACTACTTTATAGGTATTTGGATTTTGAAATTTCATGAAACCTTGTCGTCTGTTTGGTATCGCTATTCAAAATTTAATAACCTTTTGACCAACCTCTTTAATTTTTGAATGTTAATTAATTAACACTCGCACAGAGCCACGTCGACCCAACTCGAAGTTAAAACTTCGAGCCGGGCAGGACTTGAACCTGCGACCACGGAATTCTAGTCCGATGCTCTATCAACTGAGCTACTGGCTACAGTTGGGAACACTTGCAAACTCAAACCTTATTATCGACTTATGACTAGCAGAGATATCCATATCCGACATGATGTTATTGTGAATGTGTTGGAATCCACCAACTACAATATTCACGGCAATTGTAGCATTGCGAGCAACGAACCAATTTTCAAAGGTTTTTGCTACTAAGTTTGAATGTTAATCAATTAACACTCGCACAGTGCCACGTCGACCCAACTCGAAGTTAAAACTTCGAGCCAGGCAGGATTTGAACCTGCGACCACGGAATTCTAGTCCGATGCTCTACCAACTGAGCTACTGCTCTTTAATTTTCATTCTAAGTAAAGAGTCAACAAGCAATAGCCAAACCCTTGATGGCCTTGTTGCTTGAGAGGTCAGCAGGACGTTTGTTTTAAACATTATGCATATGAAAGAGTGCATCAGTATGAGTTCAAAAGAGTTGTCATTCACGGTCACTTCAAGTGTGGCTCATACTTGAAATAAATACACTATACAGTTACATAACAGCACAGCTGCCAGTTACTGTTAATTTTTTTTATCAGGTTGCAATATCAGTGGAGTAACAATAGAGCATGGTGGTGTCCAATACATTCCTCTTGGTGGATACCCCCGTTGCGTAAAGTGTGCTTGTTTTCACGGGGAACCCTACTGTGAAGGAATCTGGAATTTATTGGCACAGTCCTGCACGTCGCGATCAACATGCGAGCATTTTATTCGAAATGCAACAGAAGGTAACGTGATGTTCTAAGCCATCACAGTAATAGCCCACGTTCAGGAGCCTTATTTCCTCAATTATATAGGATCGTTTCTATGCTTTCCAATCTTACGTTCAAAGCTAAAAAACTGGACAATATGCAGACAAATAAGATTATTGGATTTTTAACAGCAAAAACTAATTCAAAGCAAATTTGCGTAACTCTCAAAGAAAATGCCGCTATAAAACACCTGGGGATAACTATTGGCGAAAACCTAGCTTGGGAAACTCAAAAAATGAAAACAAAGAAAAAATTTAAAATTCCTTCTACTGTATATATACGGATCTACGCTGTTATGAACCTTCAACTAGTCTTTTTGATTCTCATGTCTTTTCTGAAATTTTTTATGTTTTTGGGGTATATGGCATAGCATCAGTAAATATCTGAAGACCTTTACGTTTTACACAAGAGAATAAACTTTAAAGATCGCAAATGCTCTATTTAGCTCTGGAGCCCTTCACCATAAAAAGCTACATTTGCTATGGCTCTAGAAATAGCCCTTTAAAATGCATACTGAATCATAAAAAATCCGCACTCTTCATCCCTTGTCTTAAAATTAGATACGATGGCCATTATAGACAAAAACTCTAGAATTTACGTTAAAAAGACGCAAGTCCATTGGATACATTTTAAGATCTTTTGAGTCAATACTTTTGTCATTGCAAATAGATGCTACTTGCGTTAATGCTTTGCGGGGACTTTTTACATTTCAACCATACAGTTATCTTGAATTCAGAAACCATCCTGTGTATTTGAATTGTGATATCCATTTTTTCCTCCTCAATATAGTTTGCGGCCACCCCGATAACATAAAGTGTGAAAACGAATCATATTCCTGGGACTTTAATGGCTGCAAATATTCTTGTGTGGGAGAGAAACTTCGATTTAAAATGATCAACAAGCCGTGGTGCCAGAGATTGACTGACTCAAAATACTGTGCTTCATGTGAAGGTGACTATTAGTTTTTGAAAAAGTAGTACTAACATACATAGGTCAATCTAATAGGAAAACATCATGCAATGAATTGATACAGAAGATGGGTTCGCAATCACACGTTCATGTTAATGAAATTTTTCTTGCATTCTGACATCCTGGAAATATTCATATACTATTTGGCTAATTTAAAATAAATTAAATTAATTTAATTTAATTAAATTAAACTAATTTAATTTAATTTATAAAGCAGTTTTCAAGGGAGCTAACTTGCCAAAGGATAGTTAAGAGATAGCCATTGTTCACGGCATTGTATATTTCAAATAGCCATTTCGCACGGATAGGAGCTGGGTAAAAATTTGCACCGAATATATTAAGAGGTTGAACCATAGACAACATTTTTGAAACAAACCCAATCATGCAATTTGGTAATAAAGACTTCACAATTACAAAGCAAAAAGATATTTCAGTCACTATTACACTAAAAGCTATAAGTTTTGACCATAACTTGATTAAATAGACCCATAACATAACCAGGGCGAGTTATCACAAATGGACCCACAACCCCGCCGAAACGTCTCAGAGCATGACCTACAAACTGGGTAGAATATTGCAAACTCAGGCATGTGCACCAGCTCTCCCATATGAGTTAACCCCATTGTTACATTCTATAGATAAAAACTATGATCATTGCTTATTTGTACACGTTTCCTTCCCTTTCTTCTTAGCTGTAGATAAAAAGCAATTTTTCGAAAAGTATGGTTCTAATTTATTACTATGTGGAAGAATAGAAGAAGTTATTAGGAGAGAAGAAATTTGTGATGGCTATTCAGATTGTCGAGATAGAACGGATGAAGAAAATTGCACACAAAGTGAGCAGAGATCAATTAACATTAATTTGATGAACAATCATTTCTTTGAGTAGCACATAATCTCGAAATCGCGATAAGTTGATAAGGATCATGCTTATGGGTGGTTTGTTGCTTAGCAACGACCCTGCAACTCTAGACAACAAGCCACTATTAAGTACCATTCTGCTATTAGACAACATTTACTGGATCACTCAGTGTGTGCAGAAGATTACAGTAAAGATTGTTCTCGAAAATTGGCAGCGCTAGATCCTTCTTTCATCCAAGCTTTTTGGAATCTGTCCACATCAGAACCATAGGGATTGTGCCTTGTATACAGACAGAATTTGTTTTCTCACTTGGACTCTTCAGTTAATTTCTATTGGTCATCTCGCTGTATGCCGTGAACTGATTGATGTTCAAACACAATACCAATCTAGCTTCAACCTTCTAATTAGTGCATTTCGAGTCGCATCTGTGTATAAACTCCACCGCTGCCAATTATTTGGGTCTGTTTCTGACGTTTAGCTCTGTACGCTGAGTAGTTTCAGATGATAAATGCTTAAAGTATGACAATTTTTCGCTGTTCATCGCAATTTTGAGACTCAATATCTTGAATCTCTCTACCTTGAACCTTAAAGGGTCCGTCGTGGGGGGGGGGGGGGTTTAGTAGATTTGTTGAGATTTCTCCAAAAGGAAATTTATCGAAAATAATAGAAATTTGTCAGAAATACGAGATCAGTGACATTTTCTTCTGATTTTGTAATATTTTCCGTATGATGCAGCAATCGGTTTTTATTTTACCAAAATTTCTCAGAACAATAACATTTGAGAGAATTTGCTGAAAAAATGCAATTACGCTATTCGACGTGTTTAAGATTCCCCATCCATCTTCAGTTAGAATAAAAATGATATGGTGTCGTTATTCATTACAAAATTAGCTACTTTGTACATTTTCAACAAAACGTTACAATATCTGAAAATGCAAAGAATTTGCAACTCGAATGACTTGTTTCTGAACCTTCTTTTCACTAAGGTTTGTTCAGCTCGCTTTCCCAAAGCTTTTCCTGCTAAGTATCTTCACCATTTCGTTTTGCCGAATCTTTCGATATTCCAACTTAGAAGAGGAACATCGACTATGAATCGAAGTCTTGTTCGAAATAGCGAATTGTTCAACACAGGGAGTTTCAAGCTGCAGAGAGAAAATTATGTGTGCATTATTGTTATTGCATAATATACCTGATTGATGAAGATTGATTAAGGCATCTCGTCGAAGCGTTATTCACTCCTTTTACAGCCTTTACCTCGCACAGCCTTTCTTGCGATTCTGCTTATAACAATGATTAGTGATTTTCAACGATGTTTTATTCTCTTTAGCAACTTGCTGTTTTGCTAAATTAAAAACCAATAAATGGGACCATTGGGGTCACACTTAGGTCGAGTTCATTTGGGTTTTAGGGATATGAAATGTTTCTTGAAAAAGACCAAAGGTACCGAGGCTAATTCTGAACACAAAGAGTAAATAGGATATCTTTTTTGTGCAATTTTAAGATAAAATGGAGTAATCGTGTAGGGGATAAGAGATTAAGAAAAATGAAAAGGATATGTGGTATTCTGATTCCCTCTAATGGGACAAAAATATACTAATAGAGACATTTACAAATATACCGAGACCGGTACAATTTGGCCCTGTCGGACAGAGAGTTTTCACTCTGTATTGAAAACGGTCCTGACATTTACTGAAATTTTGTTCTTTTTCTAGTATATTGCTCTTTGTCACAAACGAATGTAGCAGGTCAAGTTATAACTTGGCCAAGGATGGCAGTTGGCAGTTCAATCAATGCCCCGTGTAATCTCATTAATAGATGGTGGACAGGTAATATATTGATACTTCAATATGCTTTCAATAATACTTAAAAATGATTTCTTGCTGAACCTGAAATTACTATAGAACAAGAAATAAATGAAAGGTGGTAAATGGTGAATGGGAAAAATTATCCTCATCGAAGCAATGTAAAAAATGCAGACTTAAGTAGCTAATGGCTTGTGTTAGGATATTCGGGAGATTGCGTAATATAATTTCTCGAGCTAATAATCATAATTTCGAGATCGCGTTTTATTAGTTAGTTGATTAGATGGGTGTTTATATTTATATTTCTCTATAGTTATATTTCTATCCAATCCAGAAAAAGTTTTTATTTCATAATGAATAAAATCCTATGGTATATTCATCTAACTCAGAAAGTGTTTTCTCTGAACTTTTTCTTCTTTCCTTCAACATTTAAATTTTTGATCAATTCTAATTGTTCAACATTTTTTTGGTCTACATTTTAGGGATTATCATGAAAGAATGCCGCAGGAGCAGGTCGGGAAGAGCGCAATTACATGGAACGTACTGTGATTGCGTAGATACAAGAAAGTTTGAAATAAATTTTGACGTGAGTCAAATCTTTGAGAAATGAATCATCTCTTACGAGATGATCAAGATATATCACTAAGAAAAATTCCCAAGTAGCGATCGAGAATTAGCGAACATTGGCTTCTTTTAAATTTATCTAAAAAATATTTTGGGAAACTTATGCGAGCAAAGAAAATTGTTAAATATGGGTGTAGGAATACGAAAGAAATAGAAAAGTACAATGCCATGACGAATCATTTGTCGCAGTGGTTTTGTGTAACACTGCCTTTCTATTCATATCTAGAGATTTGCTGATTATGGCACTGTCACTACCGCACAACTTCTTCAAATCTCAGACAGCTTGCTTCAAAACGTCACGACAGCGGTTAGAGCTTCACAGTACTTTCCATATATCAAACATTTGTCTGAAGAAGCCCAAAAAATTAACTATTCCAGCGATGCATTCTGGCAGGTACGGTATATTTCAAAAATTTTTTACTAAAGTGGATAACAGAGTGCTGTATACACTACAGCTCTTATTCACAACTTGCTAGTTATCAGGCTCTTATTTACAATTTGCTAGTTAAGTGAATTTTCGCAAGTTATGAATGTTCCCGTCAAGATGCATGCAACCTATTTCTATGCTTTCTAAAATTATTCAGTAAACCAAAGTACTAAGCATTCAAATTTAATCTCCCAATGATAAAATAAAGCCTTTTCCTAAGAAACTTTTATTATTTTAGAGCTTTCTTGTCTTTGAACCAAATCAAGCAGAAACTACTAAGGTTCCCTCTTGAAGCTTTTTGTTAAACAATTGTCAAACGATTAGAGTCCCTCTGATTTCCGAGAAATCAGTATTCTTTTTATTGATAACTCCATTTCTCAGGAAACAATTTTCCTACGTGAGCCCCTCTGTGTTGTATTTAACTTCAATTTTAATTTGCAAGATATTTTATAAAATTCGGCTCCGAATAAAATATCCATCAGGATTTTTCTCCAGTAGTTGCCTAACGTATTGATAGAAGATTTTTTCTATTCAGCTCTAAGTCTCATTGAAAATATTCCACCTTATAGATATTTGAACAAGAAAAGCCCCTGCACTTACGCTTTATTTATTTTTACCCTTATGTTATTCTATTTTCGTCAGAACATATATGACATGTTGACGCACAGGCCTCCTTGTGAAGAATACAATATAACGATACAGGTAAGATGGAATTTGATTGTTTGTTTCAGAATTGCGTTGACAAATATTTTTACAGCATGCATTCTGATAGATCAGGAATAGATCAGTTAGCTTGAACATTGCCTATTGACTTGGTGCCTTGTATACCCGGTGATCGTCTTCGTACTCCTCTTCGAACTCGATGTAAAGATGCCTGTTCCACAGAGCGGCGTTTATCTATAAATGTATGCTGACGATTCAACAGCATATTATGTTGGTGATAATGTTGATGACGTTCTAGATGGTTCAAATAAAATCCAGAGGAAGTTAATTTCATGGTGTGTAGAGAAGCAATGAGGACAGAAGCAATGATAATCTTAAGAGAACCCTTCATAGGTCCCCTGAAACAGTTATGTTTCGGACAGGGCAACATTGAATTTGTGACTGAAACAAAGTGCCTTTTGGTGACTATAGATAGAGGATTAAAATGGAATAAGCAAATGTAGAGGGATCTGAAAGATTTTAGTGCAAGATAAGAGTAGTTTTCAAAAAGAGGTTGCAATAGGAACCAAAAAGAAGGAGCACGTTATTATTTACAATGGACAAACTCAGTCTGTGTATTTTAGAACTTAAATTATTGAATACATTTTATAAGATATAGACATGCAAATTTCTCAGGTTATATTTCCAATCTATTTTTTGTTATTTGAGTTTGTAGCATTTCCAATAAGCAATCATTGCTAAATGTAAATAAGTAACACGCAACTTCGAACTGATAAGCTGAAATGCACAAAGTAACACGCAATCACTGAAAAATTCCCAAGAATGCTAAATTACGTACCAAAATTTAGAATATATCTTTTTTTGATGCGCCAAAGTGGCAAAGCAAAATATGTCGTCTTAACTACCTTCCAGCGTGCCAAAACCTTGAGGACGATTTATGCTTATACCATTCTTACCTCGTAGCAATCCTACTTTATTTTTACCAAATTATTTTCCAGAGATTGAAATTTTTCTTTTCTCGATATGATTTTAAGACAATTAAATTCGAAACGCTCAAACGCCTTGCTAAGCTTCCCAACTGTTACTCATCTTAAAGGCAAGTTTTTACAGAGGAGTGAATTCCGTCCTCCCGCAAAACTATTATGCAGAGAAACACCTGTGTAGACCATAGTGTCAATAAAGACGATTAATTAAGTTTAACAAGGGCAATCCTAGGAACTAGTCAGGTTGAAGAGCAAGCGGATAAAGGAAAACAACATTAAATTTATGAGAATATGCAGTCAGCAGTGTCTGCAAGCAAATGCTGCTATTTGCTACTGTTTGTATGTGACTCTTTGCTGTGGGAGTTCAAATTTCGCAAATCGGTGCGTACTAATCATTGCAGCTGACATCGGAATTTAAATTTTCTTTATTCTTTTAGAAAGGACGTTATCTCGGACACCTCTTGCCAAGCCTTGATAACAGGTAATAGAATGCTATTTTCGAACTATGTCGATCCAGAATGACAGATCAATCCCATTTAATTCGAATTAACGCATCCTTTTCTTGAAGGCTTTCTGAAATAAACATCCCTCTATATCTTACGCGTACTTTAATCCTTTTAATCGAACGCGTGAGTAGCTATATTTATTTAAGAATTAACTCAAAGATGTCACAAATGAGAATGAGGATTAATATAGAAGAGTTCATGCCGAAAGCAGGCTTTCTTTTTATCATGATTTTCATTTATAAGACCTTTCGTAATTAAAAGTCTTGATATAAACAGGTGAATTTGAAATAAGCGACTCTCCATTGAAAATTAACTTCCTCCTAGGAATTTTGTATTGGTGCTTTTCATTTCAAATATTCCAGTAGGCTAGCCCGCAACAGCACCAGAACCTCCATGCCGACATCGCGACATAATCTAAAGTAGTTTTTATCTGCCTCGGCTCCTGCTACCGTTAGCTTGTCCTTCTAAGCACAGTTTTTCCAGGATGTTTCCTCTTACTGGGTGGCCGAATTGAATTTGAGTTGTTTTTGGCATATTGTTCTCATAGGGTTCCTGTCTATGTTCGCTATCTATGATTGTTATGATGATCAGTTCTTCCTGGTTGGTTTTCTGTTCAGTCCATGAGGTCTCACTCTAGACAGGGAAATACGAAGAATCTCGGAAAATGAATCGCCAACTTTCAAAGTATCAGAATCAGAAGAAAAATTCGTGATTAGGCAATTGCTTAGTTTCTACAGGTATTTATCTCTCCATTCATTCTTCTGAAAACCACATGTGGATTAACACCCTGCTTACTGAGAGTCTTTGGTTTACATCTATTAAACGAGGGTTGACCATGAGAGCTGAGTTTTTTGTTTTGATGTTTAAGTTTTTGTTGATGAATGTATTTGACATGTCTGTGAATGCTTTTTGCCACAGCAGTGTCAATGCTGCACCTAACATTTTGTGTCAGTGTGCTTCCAAGATAGTTGAAACTGTTTATTTGCTGAAGTTGCTCTCCATCAAGTAAAATATTGCATTTCGTTGGTGACACTTATTTTTAGAATACCATAATCTTTCTCTTAGATGATGTTAAGATCCCTTAGTTTGTTTTCTTCCATCTTTATCTGAAAGAGTTGATTCAGATCTTCTTCACCGTTGGCCAGGAGTACTGTGTCATCAGCGTATCTGATGTTTTGTAGGTTTACGCCATGAACCGTTTTTATAGCTTGAGCGGTCTGTTCATCGCTTAACATTTCGTATGATCACTTCTTCGTAGCGGGACAATGGGTTTGGCGATATATATAAAACAGCCTTGTCTCACACCTCTATTTACGTGTGTCCCTTACGTAGTTCCCAATCAGTTGATACTGCTGCCATTTGGTCCCCAATATAGGTTTTTCAAAATATTTTTTCAAAAGTATACCTTTCCCGTTCTTGCTAATTTCTTCCAAGTCTTTCATTAGCTACTTCTCTATAATTTACTGACTGAAAGGCTTTCTCATAGTCGATAAAGCTGTGAGAATATCGCGTTGCATATTTACTAAATAAGCTGTCTAGTAATAAAGGCAAATAACATGAATGTTATCTTGACACATGTTCAAATTGATATGCGCAAGTTAAGAAACACAGTCTTTGTCGTTTTGTTTTAATCAAATCGCAAAGAAAATATCATAAAGAGAAGGAGGAACAAATACTTGAGATTTTGAATTTCTTTCTAGTTCCCTGGCACTTCTTCGAAACGCTTCTAAGAAGAGGTAAGTACGCAAGCGTGCAAAGTAAAAATCTATAATAACAGCATAAGAAGTTGTGCTCGGATACCAAACATATCTTCTTGTAAGAGTTGCTAAACGTAGCTAACAGAAAGTCCATTTATTCCTGAAATCAGAACATGTAGATGTCCATCACTGTTGCGTAGGTTGGAGAAAACCACAGTTCAAAACCAGCAGAAACCACACAGAGTAGGTAACACAAGCAAGGGAACCAACCGAAAACACATAAAACAAGCCAATATCAGCCTTTCTCACCTCAGAACAATCGAACTTTGGTATAATGCAAACAAAGCCCTTGATATGCATAGGATCTGCATAGGATCTTTGAATTCATTGGAGGACAAATCATTCGTAAAAATTTAAAATGCATAATTAAATAAAATTCGCAGCAGAAACCCTTTTCTACTCTTTGCGAGAAGTTTTTTATTAATTATTGTTTTTTCATAGCAGTAACGAAACAATATTTCGTAACAGCTATGAGAAAAAATCGTTAGAAACTTTCGAATCTGACATTTTTCAGAATGGCCAATGGTGTTTCAGCTTTTTAATTGGTTCTTGAAGTTTTTATGATTTTTGTACGTGATTCATAGTACAAAAATCATAAATCATAACGGCGTAATATTACATTTTTTCTAGAAGTCCTGACGCTCATACAGAAGGATCAAAGCTTGGGTCACAACTGGCCTCGTACAAGAGACTCTTGATTTCTGAAAGGAACATCTTGCGGGTATTATTTCAAGCAATTTTTTATTAAATTCTGCAGGGGCTCTACAGAGCTCAGGGGATTATCTAAGCTTTCTATTTTTAAAGAAAATATCTTGGGAAAAAAATGAATCTTGCTAATGAACGTTACTTAACAACTAGGTGGTGGACATGTGCTTCAGGAATGGACCAATAACCAGGGCAAGATTGAGAAAGATATCAAATAGCAATTAAGAAAAACGTTCCCAGGAATATATATTTCATTCACTTCGGCACAAACGTATTTCATTTACCCATCAAATGCGAATATTCTGGTTAGACAGACCCGGCCATAACTAATGCAAAATTTCCCAAAATGATGAACTGACCCATAACTTAGCCAAAAAGTCAGTCACTAAGAATTTGCTTTGCAAGTTAATTTGCAGGCAAAATTTTTTATGGGTGCTTGAGTAATATCTTACGTCCCCAGGATCTAAAAAAACTTGTAAAGGAGCGCAGACTATACAGTGGTTTAAGAGTGAAAATAATAACAACTCTATCACTAAAGAAGCTTGGTCTGGACAGACATTATTATTCATCAATGCATTAGCTAAGTGATTCTTTTCTACCTGAATGCACAATAAAATGGTGCCTATTTTAATTTTGTCCTATCCACTTCGTATTTTGTGAATTGAAAGAGTTGTCTTGAAAAGTAAAATTTGTGGTCTTGATAACCCGTTCTTGAAAGACTAGAAAACTCATTACTATATGTATCGATCCTCTGCGATACAACAAAGTTTGAACACCCTCTAAAAATTAACAACGAGTTTCTTTCATAAGACCTGCTCGCTCGCCTTTTTTCGAAGTTTCATTAAGGGGACCAGAGGCAAATTTTACCTGTCAGATCCACTGAATAGGGAGGACGGATACTTGACGTTCTTAAGGGTCAGATCAAAAGCCTATTCTTACTGGTTTTGTTTCATAATTTTCTTGGAATGCAGTTGAAAATGGTTTTTCTCATGATTTGAATCAATTGAAATGATATAGACAGGGGATTGCTCCAATCTTCTGCCAACGTAAAGAGCCAATCATCCTTAAAACTTGAAAGAGCACGTGGCTCCAGTCCTGACAAATTTGTGATGATTGTCTACATAGGTCCTAGTCTTTGGTCTTGTGATTTGACCTTAAACTAGGCGCTGTAATAAAATTAAGAATTACAGCATGTAAAAACAGGTCCGGAAATGTTCGATAACGAGAATAAATGCAGAGGCGCAAGAGAAGACATACAGATTGAAAATGAATAATGATTAACTCATTTAAAATGTAGCCTAACAGTTACATATCATTCGTTTTCATTTCGTGTGTCTTCTCATGCGTCTCTGCTTTGTTCCTTGTTATCTAATATTTATCATATTCGTCGCGAGAACACTTAACACTTTTAACATACGCAATTTAGCTAATTAAATGCATACAAGCCTTAGAATGGCAGCACGTTTAAACTGCCTTGATGTATAATGTAAAGAGATGGCCCCGTCAGTGCAGTTTTGATGGATCCGACTGTATATTTAATGACACCATTTATATATAGGAAGCAAGCAAAGATTCGTACCTTATTTTTGTCATATGATTTAATAAAAATTACCCTTGATTTGCCTTAGTATCGCATATAGCATACAACATGTGGTTACTGTCTTTGCCACCGCTCCCTCGCCGTGACTTCGTTCACGCATTCTCGCCCAAGAAGATCCTGAAAATCTCAAAACAACGCAGTTAAACTCTGTTTCTTACCAATTAACTAACTAACTTACTTACTTACTTAGTTACTAACTAACTAACTAACTCACTCACTAACTAACTAACTAACTAATTTACAAACTAACTGAACTACCTAACTAACTAACTAACTAACTAACTAGCTAACTAGTTTACTAACTAACTAAATAAAATATGAATATGTTTATGTAATTCCCACAGAACTGCAGGTAGAAACAGAAAGGGTATGTGATCCTGTTTACAGGGGAAGAAAAATTTAGTAGAATTACTCATTAGTCATTGTTCTTCTCGGGTAGCGATCTTCCTTCGCACTTCGATTTCTTAGTTAATTTGGGAGAAAGAGTGACCACTTTGGTGATAATAGTTCACTATTCAAGAAACATTACAGTCGGTATTATTACCGAGAAAAATTAAAAATATTAAGAATAAACAATTTTCGTGAAGTATGTTTTGAGACGTTGAAACCTTTAATATATTTGGAAAATTATGGGATTGAAAAACTTTCAACCAGTAAAAACATTAATGGCACTGCATTAAGTAAAAAAAGACTAACCACACTGCTAAATAAAAATAAACTTAAGTGAACATAAATATTTGTTCACCGGAATGTAAGGCGAAAGCTGTGAAGCTTTTTATGCTGAAATTAATCAGAGAATAATGTAAACTAATTGAGTACACAAATAGCAAAGTCCAGCAATGCCAAGATATTCTGATGACCGAATCATCAACTACTTTTCATTTTTACAGATGACTACACAGAAAGAAGGTGTTATTATAGTGCCGCAGAACTTGGTAAGAAAAACTTCTTCATACTTATTATCCACTTTGACGGTTTATCTTCTTCCAAAAGGCTGTTTCAGTTTGCGTGGAAAGCACAACTTTTAGATTAAAGCAGGAATACAACAATTTTGGGTTTAGAACAAGAAATTTTAATCAAAGGCACTTGTTTAAGAGGAGTCGAAATCGTTACGTTTATATTCAAGTTCACAAAGATTCTTGAAACACAGTTTCAAAGTCAAAAATGCAAGCCCATTTCCTCTTGATATGGCTTCATATATAATATCATCGCTATGATAATAAAGCCTTTGATTACTTTCTTTAGGAATTGAAGACCAGATCACCAGAAGTTCTCGGTATGAAAAACATTACATCTTCTAGAAATCAAACAGTTGATGAAAAGGTAAGAGTGACCAAGTTTTTAGCTTCATTTTTTCGTTGTAAGTATTGACTTTTCCAAAAATTTACACAACAGGAACGAAGCGTAATAGAGTTGCGTAAGTGTTTGTGTTTTTACTTTACAGAAAACTCTTGTTGAACAACGAAAAAGATTGAAAGAAATTGATACAAAATTAAGACATATAAAAGCAGCTACAATAATCGAATCTGTCTTTGGCTCAGTGGTTATTATCATCAGCATTATCTGCCTCTTATTGTACAAAGTACTAAGGTTAGTGAAATTAAGCACGTTCTTCATACGTAAATTTTATGCCTTCTTGGGAAAAGTTTTGAATAAGAAATAGTTTTTTCTGTTTTGGAAGTCGAGCAAACGTTGGCAGGTAGAGTATCAATAGACTTTACAATAAAAGACATACCGAGCTAACAATTCTTGTACTGAATTGTTATGAAATCAATCTTTACCTCTATTTCCGATATTTTCCATTGCTTGTATGAACAAACATTTTTTCACATGGACATACACGTCTCTATGAAATAAACAACAAATCAAGTAGAAGAAGAAGAAACAAGACTTTCTGTAGCATCAAGTATGAAATTCTATGGCACTGAAGACGGGTCATCTTACCATCCCCCTTTCTTTGCATCTGTTGTAGGGATAACAAAAAACATCGAAAGCCCTATGAAAGCTCTTCTGCATAATGTTTTCACATTATCTAATCATTTCAATTTCAGGGTGGAGGAAACTACAAAAGTCTTTCTCCATAAAAATCTTTTTCTCACATGGATTTTATCCTATGGTTTTCAAATTACTGGCACAATTTTGGGCTCTACATTAGAGAAGAAGAAGGTATCAAATTTATATTTATTACATCTCTCATGTTACATGTTGGAACGTTGACATTGAAAAGTCCATTTTCAGAAGGGTTTTTTTTCATTTTGCAATATTTTGTTTTCAGGACTTGTGCACGGCTTTTCTCATAGTCATTCAGTATATGTTGATTTCTTTCTTTTGTTGGATGTCATTGGAAGGACTAAATCTGCTGCTTGTTCTTGTTTTCGTATTTCAATCAAGAAAGCGCCGACATTACCTATATGCAATTGCTGGATGGGGTAACTAATGATACTGGTGTTTTTTTTGTTTCATGTCTTATTTCAATAACTTGTATAGCATGCCCGTTCGGTTTATTTTCTCATTTGGTTTGGTTGCTGTGTACCTCTCTTGTTACTAGTTCTTACAAGAGCCAGCCAAATTTTGGACTTTAGGCACATGTCAAACTAACAGAGTTGTCTTTGAATGAAAATAGAAATAAATATATCTCTGAAAGCTCTGACAGACCGGTTGGGTGTAGCGTGTGGTACTTAAGAATGAATAAAACAGCACAATATTTGAAAAAGATTCAGTACCATGAAGAGAGAGACAATTTTACGACGTTTCGGGCATTACCCTTTGTCACTTGATAAAGGGTAATGCCCGGAACGTCGTAAAATTGTCACTCTCTTCATGGTACTGAATCCTTTTCAAATATTTTGACATTTGTGAAACATTGAAAATAAGTTGAAATGAAACTTTTGGTTCACCAATACAAAGAATCTGATGTTTTAATTAAGCAGATGACTTCAGACTTGTGAATACTGCTGTCTTGCTTTCAACTATAAAGATTTTTTCAATAATGTATTCATAGGCAGTAAATAACGCACTTAAAGCAAAAAAAAAACAAGTTTTTTAAGCTGTTGAAAATTTTTGTCTCGTTCTGTTAACTTCTGACTTGTATCAAGAAAACTTCAATTTTGTAATAAGCAGCATATTATGCGAAAGGTATTTTGTTTTTCTCTTCTTAGATTCATCTAGCCTGCGTGCAAACTTCACAAAGAGAGAATTGTAAAGTCTGCGAATTAGCGTCCGTTTTCGAGTTCTGTGATCTTGCGCAATAAATCTGCTCTTTGTCTGGGCATTGTTTCTCATCCAATCAGTGAGTGGTTTCAGATTTTAGTGACCCAATCAAAAACAAGAACATCGTCACGTGTTTTCAGTCTCTTCGAGACAAGTGAAGGAGTGAACACAACAAAAATAACCTGTATTCAAGATGGAGGAACGTTCAGTGACTTTTCGAGGATCAAGTTTGAATGTCTTCAGTGAAAATTTGGGACGAAACTGCGTTTCAAAGGGATTTGACATGGTGAAGCAAATCTTTAACTGTTAAGATCGAAACATTATACGTGGATCAAGATTAATGATCAAAATTAATGATGCAGTAGGCCTAGTAATAGGCCTGTCCCTGCTGTCATTTCCTCTGCCTCCGACGATAACAAAACCCTTCTAATCTTCGATGGGCGCTCCGATCTGGGCAGAGCTTCGTCCTCGCGAAACCCAATAACTGTGTCAGTGGCTGCTGCTTTTTATTGTATTTTAACTTAAGCTTTTGTTGACTTTGGCCAGTTCGTCTTTTATAACCTCCCTTCTTCAACAAATCAACACAATTTTGCAAATATATTTCAAAAATGGAAGCAAATAAATAAAATCGAGACTAATCTGCTTTCGGATTAAAAACGCCAGATCCCTCCACAATATTTCGATCGTGCTTCAAAACAGTCTCTTCGAAAGCAAAGACAGCATCTTCCATCATCCGACATTTTCAATTTGATCAGTGCGTGTCTGCTCTGCGGGACGTTCGGACGAGTAAAGCGGTGGCAATTTCTTGCGCAAGATCGACCTCCTCTGTGAAGGAGGAAATCGAGGTCACAGAACTCGAAAACGGACGCTAATTCGCAGACTTTACAATTCCCTCTTTGTGAAGTTTGCACGCAGGCTACAGTTTCAATCTCTTGAGTCCTGGAGTATAATGACTAAATGTTATACTGGTAATTTACAATTTTTATTCTAGCTGTGTTGGACTTGAGAAAAATGATTGGCTGTTTAAAGGACCAATGGGGTTTCTTCTAGGCGTGAGTGTACTTTGTAACCTTACATTTCTTACAGTAATATATTAATCAGTTCTTATGTATATCAAAATTTTAAAACTTGAACTTAATCATTTGATTTAGCGGCTCGGCTTTGTCATCGATGCTAATCCAAAAGAATAAAAAGCTGCAGCACTAATTGAAGCCATACTTTGTAATCTTAGAAACGAATAACATACATCCAACTCCTGCCATGCCAAAAATGATGAAAGCGAATATTTGTAGTCAGAATGCGAACAAAAGCTTGTTTAATGTTGAATAAAGCCGAATTTTCACTTGAATCTTTTATGTCTCGGAACTGCTGGGATTCGAAAAACGATCGCATGACTTAGAAAACTGAATGTTCTTTCTGAGTGAAATTTGAAGTTAATTTAACTTTTCAAAGCTTTCCTATGGAAAAGTTCAGATTTAGAAAAAAATAACTTAATATCAAAGGTCAGATTTAGAAAAAATAACTTTTGATATCAAATTTGTTAGGATTCGGCAGCCAAAATTTTAGTGAAAAGTGAAAATTGCAATGTCATTTCAATTGCATTTTCAATTTGTTCCGTTCCGATCCTGCCCGATCCGACCCGTTATGAGTCAAGAAATATGCAAGTGGAAATCCGGCTTAACGAATAGAATAATCTGCTTTTTACATTTGCCTTTTATGCCTGAATTTTCAAGGGGCTACTCTACAATTTGGGTATTAAGTTTCCACAAAGATATTGCAATCTAAAAATCTACCTGTCTTTTTATTTAAAGGTGAACAGTTTATTCTTCTTTGCAATAATCTTCTATCTTCTAAAGAGCATCACAAAGTCTAGAAAGCATGCAACAACCGCTGCCAAGTCAAGGTTATTCATTTACTAGCTACCCCTGTCTCTTTCTTAAAAAGGAAAACATATTATTAAAGACATATATGTTTTAAAGACGAATTTCACCTTTTCTTGCGCCTAGGAATACACCGCATATGAAGAAAGGGCTACTTTATATATAACAGTTAGTATAACTCTGGAAATGACGCTGGTAGCAACGCAGTGTTTCCCTCACATACTCTTAGGTGTCTAATTGCTGGGGGGTCGGAATAGGCGGGGGGTTGGAACTGCTGTCAGGATCTAATTAGTGGGGGAGGGGGGGTCGGAGTAAACGGAGGGGTCAGACTTTGTTCGACAAACTTTGTCAGGAAACTGCTGGAACGCAGTGCGAGATGCCCTTTAGTACTTATAGGCTAAGGAAAATCATAGTTCTATTTAATGCAAACTCAGCCCTCCTCTCCAGTCATCTCTCTGCACAATTACTTTTGCGATTACGTGAGGTAATTTCAGCCCTGGCTGGGACTTGGATTTCCGGGCTGAGATTTCTCATGTAATCGCAATTTTTCCTGCCAGTGCAGAAAACTCTCTTTGTGCAGGCCCAGTTTGAATGTGGCTTGAGATTCGTCCCAAAGTATTTCAATTTTGGCGCCATTTGTCTTACGTATTTCATTTCACTCCGGCTGGAAACGTTCATGTGATTGCATGCCAATTTCAACACGGCTAACCGAGCTGAAATTCCAGCCCGGGCGGAAAACTCTCATATAATCAGCCCCTTAAACACCGAAACAACCTATTGAATTGAAGCTACAAGAGGGATGTGTGACGACACACAATGCTTTAATGGGACTAGTGTATTCAGATAAGTTTTCAATTTAATTTTTTTCTGTCAAATGAAATATTCTAAATAAACCTTTGTAATTTTTTTCAAGGGCAACTGGCAGAGCATTTCTTGTTTTGTTACCTCTTCTGGGATTGACATTCTTTCTTGGATATGCAGCACAGAACACAGCGGTCATGCACATCTATGCTTTGATCAATCCCTTGATGGTTAGTTAACTTAGGTTCTTAATAGGTTAGTTATTTCTCACCGCGCGAGTGTTTAAACAGGAGAGATGACGTGGCAGAATGTATAACATAGACAATACTAAACCAGTATTGTGGGAGTACACGGAAGTGGGCTGTGACAGGAAGCCTTCCCTTGCTAGTTTGCAGTGTGAGGTTTAACCTCACTGTGATACAAATTGGTAACGACGTTTATATTGCATCAAAACGTTGGGGGATGCAAGTACGCCGGCTGACAGTTGACTCTTCCTATGAAGTTTAAATGAGGGCCAGTGGTCGAATACATGAGTCAAGATATCTTCTGCTTGGTTTTGTGAAAAAAATGGATCAAAGACATGAATTTTGCAAAGAATATATGATGCAATGGCAGAATAGCAAGGTCGTTGAAACTACATGAATGCGTCAATGTAAAAAAAGCTGTAGTTTCACTTTCAAGGCATTGTGGAGTAAAGAGAGTAACTGCCAGATTGTAACTTGAAAATAAATAAATGAACAAATAATAAGTCACTAGATCAGGTTACTTTCCATTGGCGAAACAAAACAAATAAATAACTTGGAAACCAGACACCATATTACTTGTAATAACGACTCGCAAATACCTTTGAAACTGTCCTCTGTCCTAAAAAATTACTCAACCACGTTAATTTCTTTGCAGGGTATTTTGCTTTGTATTTTCAACTTCTTCCTGGATAAATCGGTAAGTTATTCTATTTTGCTATTTTGGTCCTCCTGAAATGTCGACGCCTAGATGCACAGTGTAAGAAAACAACCAATAAAAACATATTTGTTCCCGTATGTTGTATCGCAAGACGGTAGCCAGATGGCATCTTTACAATTACAAATCATAATGTCTTTGGCTCGTCTTGCTTGTTATCTATATACTTCTTGAAACATAAATTATAGTGACTCATTTTTACTTAACCATACATTTTTGTGTCAAAGTCAAAATGCCTCATATTTATTAGTCGAAAACAAGAAAAACAGTTTTCTTTTCAAATGTAACTGTTTAACCCTTGCAGTTTGAACGAAAGAAAGAACGAAAACATTTGGTAAGCGTTCACAAATCTTGGAATATTGCAATAGACGGTCAACTGACATTAAGCAGGTTAAAAGGGATATCGAAAGGAAACGCAATGAAGACACTCTGTCTTTGGTTGAACAAAACGATTTATCGGGCGCACAAGTTGTAATGACAAAGAGGCCTGACCAACAGCACTGCTGAGATGGATTAGTTAACTCCATAGTTTTGATTCTTGCAAAATTCAATCCCCTTCCATTGACATCATAAAATGCCACACATCTCGATATACAAGGACAAAATACTGTAGGGTTATAAACTTGTGTCATTTTTTGAAGGTACAAACTGCTTACCAGGATTATAAGAGAAAACGAGCAGCCGTAAAAGGCTTTCAAGGAGACTTTAATTCTTTGCAGCTTAGTAAGGTAACATAAATACAAATATTTTTTTTATCTGTTGTTTAAGAAAAATGTCTCGTTACTTTGTGATAAATGAAAGTAGAAACTGAATACTTTCTGCACTTAAAGCCTCTGTCTTTAAGTGTGAAGCTCAAATAGCAATCAGATGTAAGCAAAAAAATTATTCGTCGATAGTCCTGCCTGCAGACGTAAACTTAAGTCGGTGGCATTTTTCATCGATGAATTTTCAAATTCAATTAATTAGAACCAAATATTTGCATTTCCATGGAATGTTAAGATATATGCTTTGCTCTTATATTTGTAACGTGTTAAGTTTAGCTAACTAGTATCTAGTCTTGTTAATTACTGTCTCTGTCATGTTGTTCTTAATCCTGTAGTTTAAAATTATGTTTCCGCGCAATCTGTAATGTTAAGTGACAATGATGTAAACCAGTTTCCCTGTTCTTATATTTTATGTGATTCGTTTTAGTTTTTTAGTTAGTCTTGGTTTTGAGTTCAATCAGATAAGATCCATAAAAGTATCAAAGTTGTATTGTTTCTTAGGGGCTAGGCCTTTTGCCTGTGCCCTTAGGGTGTTTCTTGATGACCACCATAAAAGAAGAACCCCATGTACGCTACATATGAAGCATTCGACTTTTTTCAAAATATCTTCATTGGAATTGTTAACAAACATGCACCTTTAAAATCCAAAACACTTAGAGCAAATAATAAACCACTTAGTAAAATACATCGGAAGGCAATAATGCTAAGAACTAAGCTAAAAAATTGCTATAACAAATGTAAGACAAAGGAAAACTTTGAAAAATATAAAAAACAGCGTAACCATTGTGCTAATTTTCGACAACGTGTTAAATCAGATTACTTCACTAAGATTTGTGAGAACGGTACACTAGACTCCAAAACTTTCTGGAAAAACTGAAACCATACTTCTTCTGTAAGGGTAACACAGATTCAGACATAACCATTTCTGATAATGATTGTTTGGTTAGTGATCCTCAATCAGTTGCTGAGATCATGAACAAGCATTTCATAAGCATTGGTAATAATAAAGATACTAATAAAGATAAAGAACAATTAACAATAGGAGATATAATACACAATTTCCAAGACCATCCAAGTATTAGAAAATAAAAGCTAATTTATCAAATGATTCCAGCTTAAACTTTAAACTTGTTCCTAAAGGAGCACTTCGATATATTATTACAAATCTAGATGATAAAAAAGCAACTGGACATGACATGATAAGCGCTAAACTTCTAAAAATCTCAGTTGATTTAATCTTACAGCCATTGCTTAATGTTTTGAACAAATGTATTTCTCAAGGGACTTTTCCTAAATCTTTAAAACAAGCAGTTGTTACACCAGTATATAAGAAAAAAGATCCTTTTAATAAAGAAAATTACAGACCCATTAGTTTACTGACAACTTTTTCAAAAGTTTTGAAAAAGCAATTGAGCTTCAACTCTCTCTATTTTTCGAGGATCGGTACTCAATGTACCTATGTGCTTATAGAAAACACTTTTCTTCACAACACGCTCTATTTAGGCTGATTGAAGATTGGAAATCAGGTTTAGAAAACAACATTTAAGTTTCAAGCAATAACTATTGGAAATAAAGATAAACACATAGCTTTGAAATTGACGCAAATCTAGACATAAAAGTAGACAATCAGGTTACCCTTCTTGGTGTTGAATTGGATGACAACTTAAAGTTTGATTCCCACATTGACAAAATATGTAAAAAAGCTGCAAAACAACTAAACTCGCTCAAACGTTTAGCAAGATATATGGGTGAAAAAGAAAGAAAGATCATAATAAATTCATTTATCCTCTGTCATTTCAATTATTGCCCATTGATATGGATGCTATGTAGCAAGGGTAGCCAAGATAAGCTTGAAAAATAAATGAAAGAGTTTGCGACTAGCGTGCTCCGATTACACGTCCTCGTACGAAACTTTACTTGCAAGATCTAGAGAAACTACTGTCCATATCCAATCCATTAGACTTCTAGCGTATGAAGTCTACAAAACTCTTAACAATATTAACCCAGCATTTATGAAAAGCTATTTTTCACCAAAGCAAGTAGATCAAAAATATCCTTGAAATTCCGAAAGTCAGGACTACAAGCTATGGAATCAAATCACTAAGTTTCCAAGGACCAAAAATCTGGAACGCCCTTCCGGATGAAATAACATCAGCTCGAAACCCAAGGCAGTTTAAAAACTTGCTAAAAACGTGGTTTCTTAGTAACAAATGCGCTTGCTCCTTTTGCACCAAATAATGACCTAATGCAATCTCTGGAGTTGCTTCATGTTAGTGTAAAATAGTGTCACATCACTATTGTTGAAACTAACATTAAATAAATAATAGAATAGAATAGAATAGAATAATCTGGACTTTGACAAAGGGACCCATTTGTATGATAGGATTTTCAAGGATTTCTGACCCATTTGCATGAAAATCGGGAAATTTCAAGCCCTTGTGTATGAATTTGGTTGATTTTAAAACCCTTTTAAAGTGCTAGAATTCACGAAAAATCTCGCAAAATCGAATCTGACGGCGATTATTTGCAATCAATGTGACCGTGCTCTGTTGTTGCTGCTAATTCATTCTTTCAAAAGCAAAAAACAAAGTAGAAAGGTTGTCAGCCACTTTGCGGTAAATCATAATGGGACCTATTGGTAAGAAAATCCTAAAATACAGACCCATCAACCAGAATCTAGCAGAATATCAGACCCATGTGTAGAGAATTTCGGTCGAAAAAACCCATCCATATGAGCGGCACGTCTAGTATGTCTACATATTGAAGTAACCCCCCCGGGGCGCAGCAATGGTTGCCTGCCGTATGGACAACTTGCCACAGATACTTCACCGCCTGCACAAAGGCTTTGCCCCAAACTGTTCATCAAATTGAAAAAATAACACTTGTCATGTTGCCATTGCACATTCAGTTCACTTTTATTGAAGAATGTTTTTCTTTGAAAGCAAAATATTGTCATCAAATATAACACTTGAGTAAATTACTTAAGCCTTTCTCCCTTTTTCCCCTTTTCAGGTAAATTCAACTGCATGATCAAAGAGAAGCAACATCATCAACAAAGAAGCTTGAAGAATGCTTATCAACATAACGCAACTGTGATTTGTTTATTATTGTATTTCAAACGTTCTGCCCAATTAATCGTAATAATATCCAAAATAATACATAATTTAATAATATAGTAAACAAGGAGAGAAATCTATATCTAAGATATTCCACTCCAATTTTTTGTTTTAAGTAATGCTACGAATCTCCTCGAAATTTGTGTGGTCTGCACAAAAGAAATGAATTTGATTTCTATATCCTCCATCCTTTGTCATCGCAATCATCAGATTTCTTATGTTCTTATTAAGGTATCACTTATTACTCATCTTATTATTAATAATCAAGCTTCGCTGTATTCACCCTTTTGAAGCAGTTGCCAATTTCCATTTCAAATCAGTAGCAATCCTGGTACTGACACCTGCAAATACTTGTAACTGATCTTTTTTACCATCCATCCTTGCGGCACGAAGACAATCCGGTCTATTTTTCTTCCTTAAAGTTTACATAAAATTTGAAGCGGTTAGTTTTGAAATAATGCAACATTCAACAATAAAAAACATAAGAATAGCCTTTCTGGCCCAAAGTAGCTTATTTACGGGAACTTTGTTTTGTTTCCAGGACCAAACTGCTCTATCATGCCAAAGGAAACACACTGGAAAATTGTATTCAGCCCTTAGAGGATTTATTCATTTGAAATGAGGCAATTCAGAAGCCCTTGGATTTTTGGAATTTTTGACCATTTTGTTTTCGCATAGCCTTGCCTTTTTGACCAAAATAATCGGGAGATGACGTAACCTACGAAAAATCGGGAAAAGGCTATATTTTGCCTTGCCGAGTGGCCAAAAATAGGCCCAAATAAGGGGTTTTGAAAACTTCCATTTTGCTTCAAAAGTAAATAGCAAGTCCTACCAAATACCCCCTGAACAGCCTTTATACCTATGTTACATATTTTATTTTTCTACCTGCATAGGGCCAGTTAAGGGGGAGGGGAAACTGCTCTCAAAAAATCAGACACGTTTATTGCCTTGCAAAATGACGAAAAATGGGTTGAAATGGATACCACATCCCGCCAAACAACCCTTTAACAAAAACTACGGGGTGAGTATAGTATTTTCTGTCTAAACATGGCCAATTTTGGAGTTAAACTTAGACTCAAAATTCGGAAAAAAAGAACGCCTATAGCAATGCAAAATGGCAAAAACTGGAGAAAACCAGAGGATTTAGAACAGTTACTAAATACTACATAATACATTCGATAAAGCCACTAGGGGCTGAATAAAGTACATTCAATCGAAAAGAACTAATTAGTGAGAAAACGTGTCCTCTTAAAATCTGAAAAAGGCATTCCTATAGCCTATAGATGGCCCAAATACCCCCTGAATAGCCTTTTTGGGGGTACATAAAGTATTTTTTCATCAGATAGTGTAGAATTAGGGAGAAAAATTTGCTCCGACAAATTGTTAAATGAAAGTCTATAGCCTTTGCCAAATTGCCAAAAATCAGCCAATATCAGGGGTTTCTAAAACTCGCTTTATAATTTAAAAATTTTTAACCTACCAAAACTTACCAAAGACCCCCGCGGGTATACAAAGTATTTCATGATCAGATAAGGAAGAATTTGGAAGAGAAATTTTCTTCCCCGAGAAACTGCCAAAATAGTAAGTCTACAGTATTACCTAATGGGCAAAATAATCAGCCAATTTCAGGGGTTTTGAAAGCTCGCTTTATAATTTGAAAATAGTTACTAAACCCACCAAATACCCCCTGAATAGACTTCAGGGGATATACAAAGTATTTTATGATTAGATGGGGAAGAATTCGGAAAAAAAATTTTCCCCCGACAAATCGCCAAAATAGTAAGACTATAGCCTTAACAAATGGGCAAAAATCAGCCAATATCAAGGGTTATGAAAACTTTTAGTAAAGCAATTTAGGAAAACAGATCTGCTATTATAATAAACTGCTGTGGAACTCCAGAGGAACTGTCTTTCGTCGATTGATGCCTGGTTTAACGTGAAAGGAAGACGGAGCAATAGAAAGGCCAGAGAAAGGGACGAGCGTTTTGTGCTAGCAATCTACTGCTACCGCGATTTTTCGTGGGAAGATTTTTCTTCCTAATTCTTCCCTATCTAATCAAAACATACTTTATAGATCTCCTGAGGACTTTTCAGGGGCTATTTTGAAAGTTTTAGTAATAATTCTTGAAGAAAAAAGCAATTTTTCAGAACCCTAGATTTTGGCCTTTTTTGGCAATTTGGCAAGGCTATAGACTTACAATTTTGGCAATTTTTTGTTGGAAATTTTTGCTTCCTAATTTTTCCTTATCTCACCAAAAAATACTAAATATACCCCTCATGACTATTCAGGGGGTATTTTAAAGGTTTAAGTATTTATTTTTGAAATAAAAAGCCATTTTTCAAAACCCCTGATTTTGGCCGTTTTTTGGCAATTTGGCAAGGCTTACTTATAGACTTACTATTTTCGCAATTTTATGTTGAAATAGTTTTTTCCTTATTCTTCCTTTTCTGAGGGAAAAATACTTTATACATCCCTTGAAGACTTTTCAGGGGGTATTTTGAAAGTTTTAGTGATTGTTGTTGAAGAAAAAAGCCATTTTTGGAAACCCCTGTTTTTGGCCGTTTTTGGCAAATTGGCAAGGCTATAGACTTACTATGTTTGAAACTTTTTGTTGGAAATTGTTTCTTCCTAATTTTTCCCTATATCAACAAAAAATAGCTTATATACCCCCTCATGACTATTTAGGTGTTATTTTAAAAATTAAATTATTTATTTTTGATAGAAAAAGCAAGTTTTCAAAACCCCTGATTTTGGCCGTTTTTTGGCATATTGGCAAGGCTATAGACTTACTATTTTGGCCATTTTTAGGTGGAATTTTTTTCTTCTTTTTCTTCCTTTTCTGATAGAAAAATACTTTATATACACCCTGAAGACTTTTCAGGGGGTATTTTGAAAGCTTTAGTAATTATTTTCGAAGCAATAAGCCATTTTTCAAAATCCCTGATTCTGGCTATTTCTTTGTAAATTGGCAAGGCTATTGACTTACTATTTTAGCGATTTTTTGTAGGAAATTTTTCTTCCTAATTTTTCCCTATCTCATCAAAAAATACTTTATACACCCCTGATGACAATTCAGGTGGTATTTTAAAGGTTTAAGTATTTATTTTTGTAAGAAAAGGCAAGTTTTCAAAACCCGTGATTTGGGCCGTTTTTTGGCAATTTGGCACGGCTATAGACTTACTATTTTCACGACTTTTATGTTAAATTTTTTTCCTGATTCTTCCTTTTCTGATGGAAAAATACTTTTTATACCCCCTGAAGACTTTTCAGGTGGTCTTTTGAAAGTTGTAGAAATTATTTTTGACGAATAAAGCTATTTTTCAAAATCCCTGATTTTGGCTGTTTCTGAGTAAATTGGCAAGGCTATTGACTTACTATTTTGGCGATTTGTTTTTGGAAATTTTTCTTCCTAATTTTTCCCTATCTCATCAAAAAATACTTTATATACCCCCTTATGACTATTCAGGGGGTATTTTAAAGGTTTAAGCATTTATTTTTGAAAGAAAAAGCAAGTTTTCAAACCCGTGATTTGGGCCGTTTTTTGGCAATTTGGCAAGGCTAATAGACTAACTATTTTGGCAATTTCCACGTGGAAATTTTTTGCCTTTCTCTTCCTTTTGTGATTGAAAAATACTTTATATACCCCTTGAAGACTTTTCAGCGGGTATTTTGAAAGTTTTAGTAATTATTTTTGAAGAAAAAAAGCCATTTTTCAAAACCCCTGATTTTGGGCCTTTTTTGCAAAATGGCAAGGCTATAGACTTACTATTTTGACGATTTTCATGTGGAAATTTTTTGCCTTTTTCCTCCTTTTGTGATTGAAAAATATTTTATATACCACCTGAAGATTTTCCAGAGGGTATTTTGAAAGTTTTAGTGATTCTTTTTGAAGAAAAGAGCCATTTTAAAAACCCCTGATTTTGGCCTCTTTTTGGCAAATTGCCAAGGCTATAGACTTACAATTTTGGCGATTTCTTGTTGGAAATTTTTTCTTCCTAAATGTTTCCATATCTCATCAAAAAATACTTTATACACCCCTGATGACTATTCAGGGGGTATTTTAAAGGCTTTAGTATTCATTTTTGAAGGAAAAAGCAAGTTTTCAAAACTTTTTATTTTGGCCGTATTTAGCCATTAGGCAAGTCTATAGACTTACTATTTTGAGAATTTTCATTTGGAAATTTTTTTCATGTTTCTTCCTTTTCTGATAGAAAAATACTTTATATACCCCGTAAAGACTTTTCAGGGGGTGTGTTTAAATTTTTAGTAATTATTTTTTAAGAAAAAGCTATTTTTTAGAACCTCTGATTTTGGCCTTTTTTTGGCAAATTGGCAAGGCTATAGACTTACTATTTTTGCCACTTTTTGTTGGAAATTTTTCTTCCTAATTTTTCCCTATGTCAACAAAAAATACTTTATATTCAGGGGGTATTTTAAAGGTTTAAGTATTTACTTTTGAAAGAAAAAGCAAGTTTTTACAAACCCTGACTTGGGCCGTTTTTGGGCAATTTGGCAAGGCTATAGACTTACTATTTTGGGACTTTTCATGTGGAAATTTTTTGCCTTTTTCCTCCTTTTCTGATTGAAAAATATTTTATATACCACCTGAAGATTTTCCAGAGGGTATTTTGAAAGTTTTAGTGATTCTTTATGAAGAAAAGAGCCATTTTAAAAACCACTGATTTTGGCCTTTTTTTGGCAAATTGCCAAGGCTATAGACTTACAATTTTTGCCACTTTTTGTTGGAAATTTTGTCTTCCTAATTTTTCCCTATCTCAACAAAAAAATATTTTATACACCCCTAATGACTATTCAGGGGGTATTTTAAAGGTTTTACTATTCATTTTTGAAAGAAAAAGCAAGTTTTCAAAACCCCTGATCTGGGCCGTTTTTGGGCAATTTGGCAAGGCTATAGACTTACTATTTTCGCGATCTTTATGGTGAAATTTTTTTCTTTATTTTTCCTTTTCTGATGGAAAAATACTTTATATACTCCTTAAAGACTTTTCAGAGGGTATATTGAAAGTTTTAGTAATTTTTTTTTAAGAAAAAAGCCACTTTTCGAAACCCCTGATTTTGGTCGCTTTTTTGCAAATTGCCAAGGCTATAGATTTACTATTTTGGCGATTTTTGTTGGAAATTTTTTTTCCTAATTTTTCCCTATCTCATCAAAAAATACTTTATACACCCCTGATGACTATTCAGGGGGTATTCTAAAGGTTTCAGTATTCATTTTTGAAGGAAAAAGCAAGTTTTAAAAACTTTTATTCTGGCCGTATTTGGCCATTTGGCAAATCTATAGACTTAATATTTTGGCAATTTTTATGTGGAAACTTTTTTTTTTCTTTTCTGATATAAAAATACTTTATATATGCCCTGAAGACTTTAAAGGGAGTATTTTGAAAATTTTAGTAATTATTTTTTAAGAAAAAAGCCATTTTTCAAAACCCCTGATTTTGGCCGTTTTTTGGCAAAATGGCAAGGCTATGGACTTACTATTTTGACGATTTTCACGTGGAAATTTTATGCCTTTTTCTTCCTTTTCTGATTGAAAAGCACTTTATATACCCCCTGAAGATTTTTCAGAGGGTATTTTGAAAGTTTTAGTGATTATTTTTGAAGAAAAAAGCCATTTTTGAAAACCCCTGTTTTTGGCCGTTTTTAGCAAATTGCCAAGGCTATAGACTTACTATTTTCACGATTTTTATGCTGAATTTTTTTCCTTATTCCCCCTTTTCTGATGGAAAAATACTTTATATACCCCCTGAAGACTTTTCAGAGGGTATTTTGAAAGTTTTGGTGATTATTTGTGAAGAAAACAGCCATTATTCAAAACACCTGATTTTGGTCGTTTTTTGGCAAATTGCCAAGGCTATAGACTTACTATTATGGCAATTTTTTGTTGGAAATTTTTTCTTCCTAATTTTTCCTTATCTCATCAGAAAATACTTTATACACCCATGATGACTATTTAGGGGTTATTTTAAAGGTTTTAGCATTCATTTTTGAAGGAAAAAGCAAGTTTTCAAATTTTTTATTTTGGCCGTATTTAGCCATTTGGCAAGTCTATAGACTTACTATTTTGGGTATTTTCATGTGGAAATTTTTTTCATTTTTCTACCTTTTCTGATAGAAAAATACATTATATACCCCATGAAGACTTTTCAGGGGGTATGTTCAAAGTTTTAGTAATAATTTTTTAAGAAAAAAGCTATTTTTTAAAACCTCTGATTTTGGCCTTTTTTTGCAAATTGGCAAGGCTAAAGACTTACTATTTTGGCGATTTTTTGTTGGAAATTTTTTCTTCCTAAATGTTTCCATATCTCATCGAAAAATACTTTATACACCCCTGATGACTATTCAGGGGGTATTTTAAAGGCTTTAGTATTCATTTTTGAAGGAAAAAGCAAGTTTTGAAAACTTTTTATTTTGGCCGTATTTAGCCATTTGGCAAGTCTATAGACTTACTATTTTGGGAATTTTCATTTGGAAATTTTTTTCATGTTTTTGTAAATTTTTTACCTTTTTCTTCCTTTTCTGATTGAAAAATACTTTATATACTCCTTGAAGACATTTCAGAGGGTATTTTGAAAGTTTTAGTGATTATTTTTTAAGCAAAAAGCCATTTTTGAAAACCCCTGTTTTTGGCCGTTTTTAGCAAATTGCCAATGCTATAAACTTACTATTTTCACGATTTTTATGCTGAATTTTTTTTTCCTTATTCCTCCTTTTCTGATGGAAAAATACTTTATATACCCCCTGAAGACTTTTCAGAGGGTATTTTGAAAGTTTTGGTGATTATTTGTGAAGAAAACAGCCATTATTCAAAACACTTGATTTTGGTCGTTTTTTGGCAAATTGCCAAGGCCATAGACTTACTATTATGGCAATTTTTTGTTGGAAATTTTTTCTTCCTTATTTTTCCCTATCTCATCAGAAAATACTTTATACACCCCTGATGACTATTCAGGGGTTATTTTAAAGATTTTAGCATTCATTTTTGAAGGAAAAAGCAAATTTCAAAATTTTTTATTTCGGCCGTATTTAGCCATTTGCCAAGTCTATGGACTTACTATTTTGGGAATTTTTATGTGGAAATTTTTTTCATTTTTCTTCCTTCTCTGATAGAAAAATACACTATATACCCCCTGAAGACTTTTCAGGGGGTATGTTTAAAGTTTTAGTATAAAATTTTTAGAAAATAGCTATTTTTTAAAACCTCTGATTTTGGCCTAATTTTGGCAAATGGGCAAGGCTATAGACTTATTATTTTTGCAAGTTTTTGTTGGAAATTTTTTCTTCCTAATTTTTCCCTATCTCATCAAAAAATACTTTATACACCCCTGATAACTATTCAGGGAGTATTTTAAAGGTTTTAGTATTCATTTTTGAAGGAAAAAGCAAGTTTTAAAAACTTTTTATTCTGGCCATATTTGGCCATTTGGCAAGTCTATAGACTTACTATTTCGGCAATTTTTATTTGGAAATTTTTTTTTATTTTTCTGATAGAAAAATACTTTATATATGCCCTGAAAACTTATAAGGGGGTATTTTGAAAATTTTAGTAATTATTTTTTAATAAAAAAGCCATTTTTCAAAACCCCTGATTTTGGCCGTTTTTTAGCAAATTGCCAAGGCTATAGACTTACTATTTTCACGATTTTTATGCTGAATTTTTTTTCCTTATTCCTCCTTTTCTGATGGAAAAATACTTTATATACCCCCTGAAGACTTTTCAGAGGGTATTTTGAAAGTTTTGGTGATTATTTGTGAAGAAAACAGCCATTATTCAAAACACTTGATTTTGGTCGTTTTTGGCAAATTGCCAAGGCAATAGACTTACTACTATGGCAATTTTTTGTTGGAAATTTTTTCTTCCTTATTTTTCCCTATCTCATCAGCAAATACTTTATACACCCCTGATGAGTATTCAGGGGTTATTTTAAAGGTTTTAGCATTTATTTTTGAAGGAAAAAGCAAGTTTTCAAAATTTTTTATTTTGGCCGTATTTAGCCATTTGGCAAGTCTGTAGACTTACTATTTTGGGAATTTTCATGTGGAAATTTTTTTCATTTTTCTTCCTTTTCTGATAGAAAAATACATTATATACCCCCTGAAGACTTTTCAGGGGGTATGTTTAAAGTTTTAGTATAAATTTTTTAAGAAAAAAGCTATTTTTTAAAACCTCTGATTTTGGCCTTTTTCTGGCAAATAGGCAAGGCTATAGACATATTATTTTTGCAACTTTTTGTTAGAGATTTTTCTGCCTAATTTTTCCCCATCTCAACAAAAAACACTTTATATACTCCCTCATGACTATTCAGGGGGTATTTTAAAGGTTTAAGTATTTATTTTTGAAAGAAAAAGCAAGTTTTCAAAACCCCTGATCTGGGACATTTTTGGGCAATTCGGCAAGGCTATAGACTTACAATTTTCGCGATCTTTATGGTGAAATTTTTTTCTTTATTTTTCCTTTTCTGATGGAAAAATACTTTATATACCCCTTGAAGACTTTTCAGCAGGTATTTTGAAAGTTTAAGTAATTATTTTTGAAGAAAAAAGCCATTTTTCAAAGCCCCTGATTTTGGCCGTTTTTTGGCAAAATGGCAAGGCTACAGACTTACTATTTTGACGATTTTCATGTGGAATTTTTTTGCCTTTTTCGTCCTTTTCTGATTGAAAAATATTTTATATACCCCTTGAAGACTTTCCAGAGGGTATTTTGAAAGTTTTAGTGATTATTTCTGAAGAAAAGAGCCATTTTAAAAACCCCTGATTTTGGCCTCTTTTTGGCAAATTGCCAAGGCCATAGACTTACTAGTCTTGCGATTTTATGTCGGAAATTTTTTCTTCCTAAATTTTCCCGATCTCATCAAAAAATCCTTTATACTCCCCTGATGATTATTCAGGGGTAGTTTTAAAGGTGTTAGTGTTCATTTTTGAAGGAAAATGCAAGTTTTAAAAACTTTTATTTTGGCCGTATTTTGTCATTTGGCAAGTCTATAGACTTACTATTTTAAGAATTTTCATGTGGAAGTTTTTTTCATTTTTCTTCCTTTTCTGATTGAAAAATATTTTATATACCACCTGAAGATTTTCCAGAGGGTATTTTGAAAGTTTTAGTGATTATTTTTGAAGAAAAATGCCATTTTAAAAACCCCTGATTTTGGCCTCTTTTTGGCAAATTGCCAAGGCCATAGACTTACTATTCTTGCGATTTTTTGTCGGAAATTTTTTCTTCCTAAATGTTTCCATATCTCATCAAAAAACACTTTATACACCCCTGATGACTATTCAGGGGGTATTTTAAAGGTTTTAGTATTCATTTTTGAAGGAAAAAGCAAGTTTTCAAAACTTTTCATTTTGTGGCCGTATTTAGCCATTTGGCAAGTCTATAGACTTACTATTTTGAGAATTTTCATTTGGAAATTTTTTTCATGTTTCTTCCTTTTCTGATAGAAAAATACTTTATATACCCCGTGAAGACTTTTCAGGGGGTGTGTTTAAATTTTTAGTAACTATTTTTTAAGAAAAAAGCTATTTTTTGAAACCTCTGATTTTAGCCTTTTTTTTGCAAATTGGCAAGGCTATAGACTTACTATTTTGGCAACTTTTTGTTGGAAATTTTTTCTTCCTAATTTTTCCCTATCTCATCAAAAAATGCTTTATACACCCCTCATGACTATTCAGGGGTAGTTTTAAAGGTGTTAGTGTTCATTTTTGAAGGAAAAAGCAAGTTTTAAAAACTTTTTATTTTGGCCGTATTTGGTCATTTGGCAAGTCTATAGACTTACTATTTTAAGAATTTTCATGTGGAAATTTTTTTCATTTTTCTTCCTTTTCTGATAGAAAAATACTTTATATACCCCCTGAAGACTTTTCAGGGGGTATTTTGAAAGTTTTTGTAATTATTTTTTAAGAAAAAAGTTATTTTTTAAAAGATCTGATTTTGGTCGTTTTTTGGCAAATTGGCAAGGCTATAGACATACTTCTTTTGCAACTTTTTGTTGGAAATTTTTCGTCCTAATTTTTCCCTATCTCAACAAAAAATACTTTATTTACCCCCTTATGACTATTCAAGGGGTATTTTAAAGGTTTAAGTATTTATTTTGAAAGAAAAGCAAGTTTTCAAAACCCTGATCTGGGCCATTTTGGGCAATTCAGGAAGGCTATAGACTTACTATTTTCGCGATCTTTATGGTGAAATTTTTTTCTTTATTTTTCCTTTTCTGATGGAAAAATACTTTATATACCCCTTGAAGAGTTTTCAGCAGGTATTTTGAAAGTTTTAGTAATTATTTTTGAAGAAAAAAGCCATTTTTCAAAGCCCCTGATTTTGGCCGTTTTTTGGCAAAATGGCAAGGCTACAGACTTACTATTTTGACGATTTTCATGTGGAAATGTTTTGCCTTTTTCGTCCTTTTCTGATTGAAAAATATTTTATATACCCCTTGAAGCCTTTCCAGAGGGTATTTTGAAAGTTTTAGTGATTATTTTTGAAGAAAAGAGCCATTTTAAAAACCCTTGATTTTGGCCTCTTTTTGGCAAATTGCCAAGGCCATAGACTTACTATTCTTGCAAATTTTTTTTGGAAATTTTTTCTTCCTAATTTTTCTCTATCTCATCAAAAAATACTTTATACACCCCTGATGACTATTCAGGGCTAGTTTTAAAGGTGTTAGTGTTCATTTTTTAAGAAAAAAGCTATTTTTTAAAACCTTTGATTTTAGCCTTTTTTTTGCAAATTGGCAAGGCTATAGACTTACTATTTTGGCAATTTTTTGTTGGAATTTTTCTTCCTAATTTTTCCCTATCTCAACAAAAAATACTTTATACACCCCTGATGACTATTCAGGGGTAGTTTTAAAGGTGTTAGTGTTCATTTTTGAAGGAAAAAGCAAGTTTTAAAAACTTTTTATTTTGGCCGTATTTGGTCATTTGGCAAGTCTATAGACTTACTATTTTAAGAATTTTCATGTGGAAGATTTCTTCATTTTTCTTCCTTTTCTGATTGAAAAATATTTTATATACCACCTGAAGATTTTCCAGAGGGTATTTTGAAAGCTTTAGTGATTATTTTTGAAGAAAAATGCCATTTTTAAAAACCCCTGATTTTGGCCTCTCTTTGGCAAATTGCCGAGGCTATAGACTTACTATTTTGGCGATTTTTTGTTGGAAAATTTTTCTTCCTAAATGTTTCCATATCTCATCAAAAAACACTTTATACACCCCTGATGACTATTCAGGGGGTATTTTAAAGGTTTTAGTATTCATTTTTGAAGAAAAAAGCAAGTTTTCAAAACTTTTTATTTTGTGGCCGTATTTAGCCATTTGGCAAGTCTATAGACTTACTATTTTGAGAATTTTCATTTGGAAATTTTTTTCATTTTTCTTCCTTTTCTGATAGAAAAATACTTTATATACCCCCTGAAGACTTTTCAGGGGGTATTTTGAAACTTTTTCTAATTTTTTTTTAAGAAAAAAGCTATTTTTTAAAACCTCTGATTTTAGCCTTTTTTTTGCAAATTGGCAAGGCTATAGACTTACAATTTTGGCAATTTTTTGTTGGAATTTTTCTTCCTAATTTTTCCCTATCTCAACAAAAAATACTTTATACACCCCTGATGACTATTCAGGGGTAGTTTTAAAGGTGTTAGTGTTCATTTTTGAAGGAAAAGCAAGTTTTAAAACTTTTATTTTGGCCGTATTTGGTCATTTGGCAAGTCTATTGACTTACTATTTTAAGAATTTTCATGTGGAAATTTTTTCATTTTCTTCCTTTTCTGATAGAAAATATTTTTATATACCCCTGAAGACTTTTCAGGGGTATTTTGAAAGTTTTGTAATTATTTTTAAGAAAAAGTTATTTTTAAAAGATCTGATTTTGGTCGTTTTTTGGCAAATTGGCATGGCTATAGACTTACTTCTTTTGCAACTTTTTCTTGGAAATTTTTCGTCCTAATTTTTCCCTATCTCAACAAAAAATACTTTATTTACCCCCTTATGACTATTCAAGGGGTATTTTAAAGGTTTAAGTATTTATTTTTGAAAGAAAAAGCAAGTTTTCAAAACCCCTGATCTGGGCCATTTTTGGGCAATTCGGCAAGGCTATAGACTTACAATTTTCGCGATCTTTATGGTGAAATTTTTTTCTTTATTTTTCCTTTTCTGATGGAAAAATACTTTATATACCCCTTGAAGACTTTTCAGCAGGTATTTTGAAAGTTTTAGTAATTATTTTTGAAGAAAAAAGCCATTTTTCAAAGCCCCTGATTTTGGCCGTTTTTTGGCAAAATGGCAAGGCTACAGACTTACTATTTTGACGATTTTCATGTGGAAATTTTTTGCCTTTTTCGTCCTTTTCTGATTGAAAAATATTTTATATACCCCTTGAAGACTTTCCAGAGGGTATTTTGAAAGTTTTAGTGATTATTTTTGAAGAAAAGAGCCATTTTGAAAACCCTTGATTTTGGCCTCTTTTTGGCAAATTGCCAAGGCCATAGACTTACTATTCTTGCAAATTTTTTTTGGAAATTTTTTCTTCCTAATTTTTCTCTATCTCATCAAAAAATACTTTATACACCTGTGATGACTATTCAGGGCTAGTTTTAAAGGTGTTAGTGTTCATTTTTGAAGGAAAAAGCAAGTTTTAAAAACTTTTTATTTTGGCCGTATTTGGGCATTTGGCAAGTCTATAGACTTACTATTTTGACGATTTTCATGTGGAAATTTTTTTCATTTTTCTTCCTTTTCTGATAGAAAAATACTTTATATACCCCCTGAAGACTTTTCAGGGGGTATTTTGAAAGTTTTTGTAATTATTTTTTAAGAAAAAAGCTATTTTTTAAAACCTCTGATTTTAGCCTTTTTTTTGCAAATTGGCAAGGCTATAGACTTACAATTTTGGCAATTTTTTGTTGGAATTTTTCTTCCTAATTTTTCCCTATCTCAACAAAAAATACTTTATACACCCCTGATGACTATTCAGGGGTAGTTTTAAAGGTGTTAGTGTTCATTTTTGAAGGAAAAAGCAAGTTTTAAAAACTTTTTATTTTGGCCGTATTTGGTCATTTGGCAAGTCTATAGACTTACTATTTTAAGAATTTTCATGTGGAAATTTTTTTCATTTTTCTTCCTTTTCTGATAGAAAAATACTTTATATACCCCCTGAAGACTTTTCAGGGGGTATTTTGAAAGTTTTTGTAATTATTTTTTAAGAAAAAAGTTATTTTTTAAAAGATCTGATTTTGGTCGTTTTTTGGCAAATTGGCATGGCTATAGACTTACTTCTTTTGCAACTTTTTCTTGGAAATTTTTCGTCCTAAATTTTCCCTATCTCAACAAAAAATACTTTATTTACCCCCTTATGACTATTCAAGGGGTATTTTAAAGGTTTAAGTATTTATTTTTGAAAGAAAAAGCAAGTTTTCAAAACCCCTGATCTGGGCCATTTTTGGGCAATTCGGCAAGGCTATAGACTTACAATTTTCGCGATCTTTATGGTGAAATTTTTTTCTTTATTTTTCCTTTTCTGATGGAAAAATACTTTATATACCCCTTGAAGACTTTTCAGCAGGTATTTTGAAAGTTTTAGTAATTATTTTTGAAGAAAAAAGCCATTTTTCAAAGCCCCTGATTTTGGCCGTTTTTTGGCAAAATGGCAAGGCTACAGACTTACTATTTTGACGATTTTCATGTGGAAATTTTTTGCCTTTTTCGTCCTTTTCTGATTGAAAAATATTTTATATACCCCTTGAAGACTTTCCAGAGGGTATTTTGAAAGTTTTAGTGATTATTTTTGAAGAAAAGAGCCATTTTGAAAACCCTTGATTTTGGCCTCTTTTTGGCAAATTGCCAAGGCCATAGACTTACTATTCTTGCAAATTTTTTTTGGAAATTTTTTCTTCCTAATTTTTCTCTATCTCATCAAAAAATACTTTATACACCTGTGATGACTATTCAGGGCTAGTTTTAAAGGTGTTAGTGTTCATTTTTGAAGGAAAAAGCAAGTTTTAAAAACCTTTTATTTTGGCCGTATTTGGGCATTTGGCAAGTCTATAGACTTACTATTTTGACGATTTTCATGTGGAAATTTTTTTCATTTTTCTTCCTTTTCTGATAGAAAAATACTTTATATACCCCCTGAAGACTTTTCAGGGGGTATTTTGAAAGTTTTTGTAATTATTTTTTAAGAAAAAAGCTATTTTTTAAAACCTCTGATTTTAGCCTTTTTTTTGCAAATTGGCAAGGCTATAGACTTACTATTTTGGCAATTTTTTGTTGGAATTTTTCTTCCTAATTTTTCCCTATCTCAACAAAAAATACTTTATACACCCCTGATGACTATTCAGGGTAGTTTTAAAGGTGTTAGTGTTCATTTTGAAGGAAAAGCAAGTTTTAAAACTTTTTATTTTGGCCGTATTTGGTCATTTGGCAAGTCTATAGACTTACTATTTTAAGAATTTTCATGTGGAAATTTTTTTCATTTTTCTTCCTTTTCTGATAGAAAAATACTTTATATACCCCCTGAAGACTTTTCAGGGGGTATTTTGAAAGTTTTTGTAATTATTTTTTAAGAAAAAAGTTATTTTTTAAAAGATCTGATTTTGGTCGTTTTTTGGCAAATTGGCATGGCTATAGACTTACTTCTTTTGCAACTTTTTGTTGGAAATTTTTTCTTCCTAAATTTTCCCGATCTCATCAAAAAATGCTTTATACACCCCTGATGACTATTCAGGGGTAGTTTTAAAGGTGTTAGTGTTCATTTTTGAAGGAAAAAGCAAGTTTTAAAAACTTTTTATTTTGGCCGTATTTGGTCATTTGGCAAGTCTATAGGCTTACTATTTTAAGAATTTTCATGTGGAAATTTTTTTCATTTTTCTTCCTTTTCTGATAGAAAATATTTTATATACCCCTGAAGACTTTTCAGGGGTATTTTGAAAGTTTTTGTAATTATTTTTTAAGAAAAAAGTTATTTTTTAAAAGATCTGATTTTGGTCGTTTTTTGGCAAATTGGCAAGGCTATAGACATACTTCTTTTGCAACTTTTTGTTGGAAATTTTTCGTCCTAATTTTTCCCTATCTCAACAAAAAATACTTTATTTACCCCCTTATGACTATTCAAGGGGTATTTTAAAGGTTTAAGTATTTATTTTTGAAAGAAAAAGCAAGTTTTCAAAACCCCTGATCTGGGCCATTTTTGGGCAATTCGGGAAGGCTATAGACTTACTATTTTCGCGATCTTTATGGTGAAATTTTTTTCTTTATTTTTCCTTTTCTGATGGAAAAATACTTTATATACCCCTTGAAGAGTTTTCAGCAGGTATTTTGAAAGTTTTAGTAATTATTTTTGAAGAAAAAAGCCATTTTTCAAAGGCCCTGATTTTGGCCGTTTTTTGGCAAAATGGCAAGGCTACAGACTTACTATTTTGACGATTTTCATGTGGAAATTTTTTGCCTTTTTCGTCCTTTTCTGATTGAAAAATATTTTATATACCCCTTGAAGCCTTTCCAGGGGGTATTTTGAAAGTTTTAGTGATTATTTTTGAAGAAAAGAGCCATTTTAAAAACCCTTGATTTTGGCCTCTTTTTGGCAAATTGCCAAGGCCATAGACTTACTATTCTTGCAAATTTTTTTTGGAAATTTTTTCTTCCTAATTTTTCTCTATCTCATCAAAAAATACTTTATACACCCCTGATGACTATTCAGGGCTAGTTTTAAAGGTGTTAGTGTTCATTTTTTAAGAAAAAAGCTATTTTTTAAAACCTTTGATTTTAGCCTTTTTTTTGCAAATTGGCAAGGCTATAGACTTACTATTTTGGCAATTTTTTGTTGGAATTTTTCTTCCTAATTTTTCCCTATCTCAACAAAAAATACTTTATACACCCCTGATGACTATTCAGGGTAGTTTTAAAGGTGTTAGTGTTCATTTTGAAGGAAAAGCAAGTTTTAAAAACTTTTATTTTGGCCGTATTTGGTCATTTGGCAAGTCTATTGACTTACTATTTTAAGAATTTTCATGTGGAAATTTTTTTCATTTTTCTTCCTTTTCTGATAGAAAAATACTTTATATACCCCCTGAAGACTTTTCAGGGGGTATTTTGAAAGTTTTTGTAATTATTTTGTAAGAAAAAAGTTATTTTTTAAAAGATCTGATTTTGGTCGTTTTTTGGCAAATTGGCATGGCTATAGACTTATTGTATTCTAAAAGGATGTTTCAACCATAGAGAGTAAAAGCGTGTTCTACATGTCCGCCATTATCCAAGACAAACTCTCCTCGATAACGAGGCTACATGTATACAGTAATCAACAGTAAATAAACAGTAAATAAACAAAACAGTAACATAAGAAATGTCATTTAGCATTATAATATCACCCCTCTTCCTGGGGAGTTCGTTTTTGAAGACACTGTTCTAGAAGTTCTTTCGTCTGGTTCCTCTGTGTCTGTTCTTTTCCACATGCTCGTGGACTGGTTGTTGAAACATTATTTCTGGTTCTTTGTTTGTTTCGATGTGGCTTTGGTCGTCTGTTTGTTGTGTGTCTGATTCTTCATTCGCTGGAGTTGCCAGTTCATCAACTTTACCACTCTCCCTTTTATTTTTTCGGCTTGGGATATCCACAGGTTTATAATGAGTTGGAGGAGACGATTTGGTATCCTGGGACATATTGCAATGTGTAGGTTGCATCGAAGGCATTGGTTCCAGGAATAGCTTGATTTGGGACAGGTGGCGAAATATTGGTTGTCGACGGCGTTTGGGGTCGCTTGCTAGTAGTGTATATTTGGCCCCTTGAACATCGATGACGGTATATGGTGTTGGTTCATATAGAGATTGAAATTTCGTTTTCCCACGTAATCGCTTTACCAGAACTTCGTTTCCTTGGATTATTTCCGGATACTGTCTCCATCGAGAAGCATTTATTTTGTTGTTAGTATTGGCCTTTTGATCTCTGTCCAGCTTCCTTGCATTTTCGACATCATGATTTGTGATTGGGGCATCGTTTATTGAGAGATGAGACCTGTAGCCGCCTCGAAGGAGCATATCACCTGGAGCAAGACCAGTCGACCTATGTGGTGTCGAGCGGTAGTCAACCAGGAGATCTTGAACTGCTTGTTTCACCGGTTTATTTGTACCCAATGCGATCTTCACAGCTTTGCCAAGGGGTTTCATGAAGCATTCGGCTTCGTTTCCTTGTAAGTGATAAGGATACGAATGTTTTACTGCGATATTTCTTTGCTCTGAGAATTCCCGAATTCTTTGCTGTTGAAGGTGGTCCATTGTCTGATTTGTGCTCTTTTGGGTTCCCGTAGGTGTCATATATAGATGCAAGTTCTGGAAGCACATGTTTTGCGCTTGTTGATTGAACAACTTTAGCATCTGGGAATCGGGAAAGATTGCAGCGACTGACCAGTATGTGAGAGCTGTCAGGCAGTGGACCAAAAGGTCAAGAGAGACCGACTCCACGGATGTTTTGGGACCGGAGTTGTTGAGAGGGTATTTTGACTGGGCTTTTGTATGGATTTGACATTCGTGACAGGTTTCTAAACGTGTTCTTACAGCATCATCTAGTCCTGGAAACCAGAAGTGGGCTCTGATTCTACGTTTCACTGCACTCTGTCCAGCGTGTGATCCAGTATGAGCTATTGTAATAATTTCATCATATAGTGAGGAGGTAATAAAATTTGCTCACCTCTGTACATAATGTCATCTGTTCCTATGCAAAGTTCTGGGAAGACTTTTGCAAATTGCTTCAGAGTTGGATCATACTTTGGTGCTTGGCCAAGGGCAATAAAATGACGCAGACGTTCGAGTTTGCTGTCTGCTCTTTGTGCTTGCTGAATGTGTTCTTTGGAGATGGTTGAGATGATCGGTTGATGAAGGAGGAAAAGGAGCTTCTGGTGTTCCTTCGCTTCTTCTGTAGTCTGGGCTGGTAGCTTTTCAATTGGGATTGCATGACGGCTTAAGTAGTCAGCAGGGTTGTCCTTGCCCTTTTGCCAGATTAGTTTGTGATTGATGTCTTGGTGTCTCAGGAGTATACGCTCAATCCTTGAGGGGAGTTTCCGTTTTGAGTTCCATAGTGAGACAAGTGGTTGGTGATCGGTAACAATTATGGCTGCTGGACCGCCGATGAGAAGGTGCCGAAACTGTCGTAGTCCAAAATCCACAGCTGTTGCCTCTAGGTCAATCTGTGAGTACTTCTTTCGGCTTCTGTTGTTGTGCGAGATGCGACAGCTACCGCTTTAGTAGTATCAATAGATGGCCCTTGTGTAAGGATTCCCGAAAGACCTGTAATATGTGCGTCCACAAAGATATAGGTAGGCAGAGTGGTGTCAAAATGGCGTAGGAGAGTGTCCTCTCTAAAAGACATCTTAACATTCTGGAACTCTTGTTCATGTTCTTTCGACCATTCAAATATTGAGCCATCTTTTGTAAGATGCCGGAGGTTTGCTGTAGCTGCAGCAAGGTTTGGAATGAACTGCCCGTTTGATCTTATCATACAAAGAAATGATTTCACCTCATCTTTGTTCATTGGTCGATCAGCCTGTTGCACTGAATGAACTTTATCGGGGTTAGGGGTGATTCCATCTTTTGTAACTCTGAATCCCCAGAAAGGTATTTCAGATGCAGCAATAATACATTTTTTTGGGCTGACTGTTAGACCGGCTTTGTGGAGAGCATCTAGTACATTTGTCAGTGTTTCTTTGTGGCTTTGCTGGCTGACTGTGGCAATGACTATGTCATCCTGAATAATTGCCGCATTCGGAATATCAGCTAGTAGAGGACGGAGCCGTCTATTCAATTCACCAGAGGCTGGTAGTGTTCCCATTGTGAGCCTTTTATAGCGCATGAGTTTGTCGCCTGCCCTGAAAACAGTAAGTGGACGTGACTCCAGGGAAAGTTCTAACTGATGGAAAGCGGTTTTGAGGTCAAGTTTGCTGAACACAGATTTACTATTGAACATTGGCATGATATCCTCAACGCGTGGAATAGGCAGATGAGGGTTCTGCAGTGCTTTGTTCGGGTTTCAGAATCCACAGTGATTCAGTATGCTGCCATCAGGTTTAGGAACCAGGACAGGGTTGGAGAGCCAAGTTACAGGACCAAAATGTTGCTCTATGACATCATCATTTTCCATTGTGTTGATTATTTTGTCAAATTCCCTTGTAGGTGGAATGGTATTTGACGGGTGGCTGAATGCTGGGTTTTGCATCTGGTTGCAGATGTAGCGTGACTGGATCAGCTTTGAGTTTACCAAGGCCATCGAAGACATCTGAGTAGTTGTCCAAGATAGGTACTATATCCGATGGGACTTGTTTTTTTAGAATCTCAAATTCATTATTTTGTAGAGTGATTGAGTGAACATTACTCTGTTGGTTGTGAAAGGATATGATTCCTAGTTCCTCAGCTAATTTGCAGGAGAGTAGATTGCAGGGGTTGCCTTGCAGATCTTTTTATCAACAACAACCCAAGTTGCCTTTTTAGTTGTATTGTTCCAAGTGGTATCCATTGTTATTTGGCCTTTTGGGATAATAACTTTGCTGCCATATGGTTGAAGTGTTACAGAAGTTTTGAAAATTCTTCTAATGTTTGAAGGTACCTTGCTTTCAAGAAGGATGTTTACTTCTGCTCCTGTGTCAATCAGCACATCAGTTTTAGAATTACCAAGGATAATCTGTGCACGTCCTGGAGACTCAGTCACAGTGTTGATTTGTTGTGGACTAGCTGTGTTCCGTGCTGTGACAGCTGATATAGCCTTTTTTGAGGACAAGCAAACAGCTGAAAAATGTCCTTTTTCCACAAAGATTGCAAAACCATGTTTTGCTGCACAGTTAGTCCCTCTTTCACAATTTTTCTTACCACAACCTGCACAGCATAGGATCTTGTTAGGACTTGGTTGAAATTTTTGGGATTCCTTGTTAGGACTTGGTTGAAATTTTTGGGATTCTGCCTGTGTTTGCTTTCTTTGAGCTTTCTGGGAATATTTTCCCCCTTGTTTTCCAATTTTATTGATTGAAGCATTGTTAAGAGTTTCATTTTCAACATTATTGATGGTAAAATGAGGGGCTGGGGTATCATTGTCAATGACTTTTGTTGCTTCCTCAGTTGCTTCCATTTTCCTTGCTTGTTTAATTAGGGTTGGCAAATCATATTCTTTTTCAAGAGCCTGCTCACGAAGATTTTGCATATTGGTGCCAATGATGATTTGATCTCTGATGAGAGAGTCATGAATCTTAGTTTTCTCTGTACATGACTGATTTATGCATTTGAATGAGCATTTATTAGCATGAAGTTGCACTCTGTTCATAAAGGTATCAATATTTTCACTGGGATCTTGCTTTAATTGATGAAACTTGTAATGCAGTAGAACTTGGTTTTGGGTTGGTTTATATCTGTGCTCAAGTTTCTCTATCATTTCATCAAAACTAGCAGATTTAAGTGCCCTAATTTCTTGATTATATTCTGCCTTTAAATCTGTTTTAATTCGCTCACCTTGAAAAACACACATTCTAAACACCTTTGATTTGTGTTCTTGTCTCTCTGCGTCTGTGGCATCGTCTTTGAGTTCATTGAGACAGGCGACATCATACCACATTTCCCAAGATTCGATGAAATTTTGAAATGCTTGAAGAAGATTTCCATCGTGATCCGTTGGATCAAAAATTGGTGTTCCGGTTATCTTAGCCAGTGGATTCATTGTTTCGAGTGAAATCCGCTGCTCGTCGCCAGTTATTGTATTCTAAAAGGATGTTTCAACCATAGAGAGTAAAAGCGTGTTCTACATGTCCGCCATTATCCAAGACAAACTCTCCTCGATAACGAGGCTACATGTATACAGTAATCAACAGTAAATAAACAGTAAATAAACAAAACAGTAACATAAGAAATGTCATTTAGCATTATAATAAGACTTACTTCTTTTGCAACTTTTTGTTGGAAATTTTTTCTTCCTAAATTTTCCCGATCTCATCAAAAAATGCTTTATACACCCCTGATGACTATTCAGGGGTAGTTTTAAAGGTGTTAGTGTTCATTTTTGAAGGAAAAAGCAAGTTTTAAAAACTTTTTATTTTGGCCTTATTTGCTCATGTGGCAAGTCTATAGACTTACTATTTTAAGAATTTTCATGTGGAAGTTTTCTTCATTTTTCTTCCTTTTCTGATTGAAAAATATTTTATATACCACCTGAAGATTTTCCAGAGGGTATTTTGAAAGCTTTAGTGATTATTTTTGAAGAAAAATGCCATTTTTAAAAACCCCTGATTTTGGCCTCTCTTTGGCAAATTGCCGAGGCTATAGACTTACTATTTTGGCGATTTTTTGTTGGAAAATTTTTCTTCCTAAATGTTTCCATATCTCATCAAAAAACACTTTATACACCCCTGATGACTATTCAGGGGGTATTTTAAAGGTTTTAGTATTCATTTTTGAAGAAAAAAGCAAGTTTTCAAAACTTTTCATTTTGTGGCCGTATTTAGCCATTTGGCAAGTCTATAGACTTACTATTTTGAGAATTTTCATTTGGAAATTTTTTTCATGTTTCTTCCTTTTCTGATAGAAAAATACTTTATATACCCCGTGAAGACTTTTCAGGGGGTGTGTTTAAATTTTTAGTAACTATTTTTTAACAAAAAAGCTATTTTTTAAAACCTCTGATTTTAGCCTTTTTTTGGCAAATTGGCAAGGCTATAGACTTACTATTTTGGCAATTTTTTGTTGGAATTTTTCTTCCTAATTTTTCCCTATCTCAACAAAAAATACTTTATACACCCCTCATGACTATTCAGGGGTAGTTTTAAAGGTGTTAGTGTTCATTTTTGAAGGAAAAAGCAAGTTTTAAAAACTTTTTATTTTGGCCGTATTTGGTCATTTGGCAAGTCTATAGACTTACTATTTTAAGAATTTTCATGTGGAAATTTTTTTCATTTTTCTTCCTTTTCTGATAGAAAAATACTTTATATACCCCCTGAAGACTTTTCAGGGGGTATTTTGAAAGTTTTTGTAATTATTTTTTAAGAAAAAAGTTATTTTTTAAAAGATCTGATTTTGGTCGTTTTTTGGCAAATTGGCAAGGCTATAGACATACTTCTTTTGCAACTTTTTCTTGGAAATTTTTCGTCCTAATTTTTCCCTATCTCAACAAAAAATACTTTATTTACCCCCTTATGACTATTCAAGGGGTATTTTAAAGGTTTAAGTATTTATTTTTGAAAGAAAAAGCAAGTTTTCAAAACCCCTGATCTGGGCCATTTTTGGGCAATTCGGGAAGGCTATAGACTTACTATTTTCGCGATCTTTATGGTGAAATTTTTTTCTTTATTTTTCCTTTTCTGATGGAAAAATACTTTATATACCCCTTGAAGAGTTTTCAGCAGGTATTTTGAAAGTTTTAGTAATTATTTTTGAAGAAAAAAGCCATTTTTCAAAGCCCCTGATTTTGGCCGTTTTTTGGCAAAATGGCAAGGCTACAGACTTACTATTTTGACGATTTTCATGTGGAAATTTTTTGCCTTTTTCGTCCTTTTCTGATTGAAAAATATTTTATATACCCCTTGAAGACTTTCCAGAGGGTATTTTGAAAGTTTTAGTGATTATTTTTGAAGAAAAGAGCCATTTTAAAAACCCTTGATTTTGGCCTCTTTTTGGCAAATTGCCAAGGCCATAGACTTACTATTCTTGCAAATTTTTTTTGGAAATTTTTTCTTCCTAATTTTCTCTATCTCTTCAAAAATACTTTATACACCTGTGATGACTATTCAGGGCTAGTTTTAAAGGTGTTAGTGTTCATTTTGAAGGAAAAGCAAGTTTTAAAACTTTTATTTTGGCCGTATTTGGGCATTTGGCAAGTCTATAGACTTACTATTTTGACGATTTTCATGTGGAAATTTTTTTCATTTTTCTTCCTTTTCTGATAGAAAAATACTTTATATACCCCCTGAAGACTTTTAAGGGGGTATTTTGAAAGTTTTTGTAATTATTTTTTAAGAAAAAAGCTATTTTTTAAAACCTCTGATTTTAGCCTTTTTTTTGCAAATTGGCAAGGCTATAGACTTACTATTTTGGCAATTTTTTGTTGGAATTTTTTTTCCTAATTTTTCCCTATCTCAACAAAAAATACTTTATACACCCCTGATGACTATTCAGGGGTAGTTTTAAAGGTGTTAGTGTTCATTTTTGAAGGAAAAAGCAAGTTTTAAAAACTTTTTATTTTGGCCGTATTTGGTCATTTGGCAAGTCTATAGACTTACTATTTTAAGAATTTTCATGTGGAAATTTTTTTCATTTTTCTTCCTTTTCTGATAGAAAAATACTTTATATACCCCCTGAAGACTTTTCAGGGGGTATTTTGAAAGTTTTTGTAATTATTTTTTAAGAAAAAAGTTATTTTTTAAAAGATCTGATTTTGGTCGTTTTTTGGCAAATTGGCATGGCTATAGACTTACTTCTTTTGCAACTTTTTGTTGGAAATTTTTCTTCCTAATTTTTCCCTATGTCAACAAAAAATACTTTATATTCAGGGGGTATTTTAAAGGTTTAAGTATTTACTTTTGAAAGAAAAAGCAAGTTTTTACAAACCCTGACTTGGGCCGTTTTTGGGCAATTTGGCAAGGCTATAGACTTACTATTTTGGGACTTTTCATGTGGAAATTTTTTCATTTTTCTTCCTTTTCTGATAGAAAAATACTTTATATACCCCCTGAAGACTTTTCAGGGGGTATTTTGAAAGTTTTTGTAATTATTTTTTAAGAAAAAAGTTATTTTTTAAAAGATCTGATTTTGGTCGTTTTTTGGCAAATTGGCATGGCTATAGACTTACTTCTTTTGCAACTTTTTGTTGGAAATTTTTCTTCCTAATTTTTCCCTATGTCAACAAAAAATACTTTATATTCAGGGGGTATTTTAAAGGTTTAAGTATTTACTTTTGAAAGAAAAAGCAAGTTTTTACAAACCCTGACTTGGGCCGTTTTTGGGCAATTTGGCAAGGCTATAGACTTACTATTTTGGGACTTTTCATGTGGAAATTTTTTCATTTTTCTTCCTTTTCTGATAGAAAAATACTTTATATACCCCTTGAAGACTTGTCAGGGGGTATTTTTAAAGTTTTAGTAAATATTTTTTGAGAAAAAAGCTATTTTTGAAAATCTGTGATTTGGGCCTTTTTTTGGAAATTTGGCAAGACTATAGACTTACTATTTTCGCGATCTTTATGGTGAAATTTTTTTCTTTATTTTTCCTTTTCTGATGGAAAAATACTTTATATACCCCTTGAAGACTTTTCAGCAGGTATTTTGAAAGTTTTAGTAATTATTTTTGAAGAAAAAAGCCATTTTTCAAAGCCCCTGATTTTGGCCGTTTTTTGGCAAAATGGCAAGGCTACAGACTTACTATTTTGACGATTTTCATGTGGAAATTTTTTGCCTTTTTCGTCCTTTTCTGATTGAAAAATATTTTATATACCCCTTGAAGACTTTCCAGAGGGTATTTTGAAAGTTTTAGTGATTATTTTTGAAGAAAAGAGCCATTTTAAAAACCCTTGATTTTGGCCTCTTTTTGGCAAATTGCCAAGGCCATAGACTTACTATTCTTGCAAATTTTTTTTGGAAATTTTTTCTTCCTAAATTTTCCCGATCTCATCAAAAAATGCTTTATACACCCCTGATGACTATTCAGGGGTAGTTTTAAAGGTGTTAGTGTTCATTTTTGAAGGAAAAAGCAAGTTTTAAAAACTTTTTATTTTGGCCGTATTTGGTCATTTGGCAAGTCTATAGACTTACTATTTTAAGAATTTTCATGTGGAAATTTTTTTCATTTTTCTTCCTTTTCTGATAGAAAAATACTTTATATACCCCCTGAAGACTTTTCAGGGGGTATTTTGAAAGTTTTTGTAATTATTTTTTAAGAAAAAAGTTATTTTCTAAAAGATCTGATTTTGGTCGCTTTTTGGCAAATTGGCAAGGCTATAGACTTACTTCTTTTGCAACTTTTTGTTGGAAATTTTTCTTCCTAATTTTTCCCTATCTCAACAAAAAATACTTTATTTACCCCCTTATGACTATTCAAGAGGTATTTTAAAGGTTTAAGTATTTATTTTTGAAAGAAAAAGCAAGTTTTCAAAACCCCTGATCTGGGCCATTTTTGGGCAATTCGGCAAGACTATAGACTTACTATTTTCGCGATCTTTATGGTGAAATTTTTTTCTTTATTTTTCCTTTTCTGATGGAAAAATACTTTATATACCCCTTGAAGACTTTTCAGCAGGTATTTTGAAAGTTTTAGTAATTATTTTTGAAGAAAAAAGCCATTTTTCAAAGCCCCTGATTTTGGCCGTTTTTTGGCAAAATGGCAAGGCTACAGACTTACTATTTTGACGATTTTCATGTGGAAATTTTTTGCCTTTTTCGTCCTTTTCTGATTGAAAAATATTTTATATACCCCTTGAAGACTTTCCAGAGGGTATTTTGAAAGTTTTAGTGATTATTTTTGAAGAAAAGAGCCATTTTAAAAACCCTTGATTTTGGCCTCTTTTTGGCAAATTGCCAAGGCCATAGACTTACTATTCTTGCAAATTTTTTTTGGAAATTTTTTCTTCCTAAATTTTCCCGATCTCATCAAAAAATGCTTTATACACCCCTGATGACTATTCAGGGGTAGTTTTAAAGGTGTTAGTGTTAATTTTTGAAGGAAAAAGCAAGTTTTAAAAACTTTTTATTTTGGCCGTATTTTGTCATTTGGCAAGTCTATAGACTTACTATTTTAAGAATTTTCATGTGGAAGTTTTTTTCATTTTTCTTCCTTTTCTGATTGAAAAATATTTTATATACCACCTGAAGATTTTCCAGAGGGTATTTTGAAAGTTTTAGTGATTATTTTTGAAGAAAAATGCCATTTTTAAAAACCCCTGATTTTGGCCTCTCTTTGGCAAATTGCCGAGGCTATAGACTTACTATTTTTGCGATTTTTTGTTGGAAAATTTTTCTTCCTAAATGTTTCCATATCTCATCAAAAAACACTTTATACACCCCTGATGACTATTCAGGGGGTATTTTAAAGGTTTTAGTATTTATTTTTGAAGGAAAAAGCAAGTTTTCAAAACTTTTTATTTTGTGGCCGTATTTAGCCATTTGGCAAGGCTATAGACTTACTATTTTCGCGATCTTTGTGGTGAAATTTTATCTTTATTTTTCCTTTTCTGATAGAAAAATACTTTATATATCCCCTGAACATTTTTCAGGGGGTATTTTGAAAGTTTTAGTATTTATTTTTTAAGAAAAAAGCCATATTTCAAAACCTCTTATTTTGACTGTTTCTTAGTAAATTGGCAAGGCTATTGACTTACTATTTTGGCGATTTTTTTGAAAGAAATTTTTCTTCCTAATTTTTCCACATCTTTCCACAGACTTTTAAAGGGGTATTTTGAAAATTTTAGTAATTATTTTTTTAAGAAAAAAGCCATTTTTCAAAACCCCTGATTTTGCCCGTTTTTTGGCAAATTGGCAAGGATATAGACTTGCTATTTTGGCAATTTTTTGTTGGAATATTTTCCTCCTAATTTTTCCCTATCTCATCAAAAAATACTTTATATACCCCCTCATGACTATTCAGGGGGCATTTTAAAGGTTTAAGTATTTATTATTGAAAGAAAAAGCAAGTTTTCAAAACCCCTGATTTTTGCCGTTTTTTGGCAAATTGGCAAGGCTATAGACTTACTATTTTCGCGATCTTTATGGTGAATTTTTTTTCCTTATTCTTCCATTTCTGATTGAAAAATACTTTATATTCCCCTAATGACTACTCAAGGAGTATTTTAAAGGTTTTAGTATTCATTTTTGAAGAAAAAAAGCCATTTTTCAAAACCCTTGACTTTGGCTGTTTCTTAGTAAATTGGCAAGGCTATAGACTTACTATTTTTGCAACCTTTTGTTGGAAATTTTTTCTTCCTAATTTTTCCCTACCTCATCAAAAAATACTTTATGCACCCCTGATGACTATTCAGGGGTTATTTTAAAGGTTTTAGTATTCATTTTTGAAAGAAAAAGCAAGTTTTCAAAATTTTTTATTTTGGCCGTATTTAGCCATTTGGCAAGTCTATAGACTTACTATTTTGGGAATTTTCATGTGGAAATTTTTTTCATTTTTCTTCCTTTTCTGATAGAAAAACACATTATTGAAGACTTTTCAGGGGGTATGTTTAAAGCTTTAGTAATATTTTTTTAAGGAAACAGCTATTTTTTAAAACCTCTGATTTTGGCCTTTTTTGGCAAATTGGCAAGGCTATAGACTTATTATTTTTGCAACTTTTTGTTGGAAATTTTTCTTCCTAATTTTTCCTTATCTCAACAAAAAACACTTTATATACCCCCTCATGACTATTCAGGGGGTATTTTAAAGGTTTTAGTATTCATTTTTGAAGGAAAAAGCAAGTTTTAAATACTTTTTATTTTGGCCGTATTTGGCCATTTGGCAAGTCTATAGACTTACTATTTTGGCAATTTTTATGTGGAATTTTTTTCCTTTTTCTTCCTTTTCTGATAGAAAAGTACTTTATGTATGCCCTGAAAACTTTTAAAGGGGTATTTTGAAAATTTTAGTAATTATTTTTTTAAGAAAAAAGCCATTTTTCAAAACCCCTGATTTTGGTCGTTTTTTGGCAAATTGGCAAGGATATAGACTTGCTATTTTGGCAATTTTTTATTGGAATATTTTCCTCCTAATTTTTCCCTATCTCATCAAAAAGTACTTTATATACCCCCTCATGACTATTCAGGGGGTATTTTAAAGGTTTAAGTATTTTTTATTGAAAGAAAAAGCAAGTTTTCAAAACCCCTGATTTTTGCCGTTTTTTGGCAAATTGGCAAGGCAATAGACTTACTATTTTCGCGATTTTTATGTTGAATTTTTTTTCCTTATTCTTCCTTTTCTGATGGAAAAATACTTTATATACCCCTAATGAATATTCAAGGAGTATTTTAAAGGTTTTAGTATTCATTTTTGAAGAGAAAAAGCCATTTTTCCAAACCCTTGACTTAAGCTGTTTCTTAGTAAATTGGCAAGGCTATAGACTTACTATTTTTGCAACTTTTTGTTGGAAATTTTTTCTTCCTAATTTTTCCCTACCTCATCAAAAATACTTTATGCACCCCTGATGACTATTCAGGGGGTATTTTAAAGGTTTTAGTATTCATTTTTAAAGGAAAAAGCAAGTTTTCAAAACATTTTATTTTGGCCGTATTTAGCCATGTGGCAAGTCTATAGACTTACTATTTTGGGAATTTTCATGTGGAAATTTTTTTCATTTTTCTTCCTTTCTGATAGAAAAATACTTTATATACCCCTTGAAGACTTTTCAGGGGGTATTTTTAAAGTTTTAGTAAATATTTTTTAAGAAAAAAGCTATTTTTTAAAACCTCTGATTTGGACCGTTTTTTGGCAATTTGGCAAGGCTATAGACTTACTATTTTGGCGATTTTCATGTGGCAATTTTTTTCCTTTTTCTTCCTTTTCTGATAGAAAAATACTTTATATACCCCTTGAAGACTTTTCAGGGGGTATTTTTAAAGTTTTAGTAAATATTTTTTAAGAAAACAGCTATTTTTTAAAACCTCTGATTTGGGCCGTTTTTTGGCAATTTGGAAAGGCTATAGACTTACTATTTTGGCGATTTTCATGTGGAAATTTTATACCTTTTTCTTCCTTTTCTGATTGAAAAATACTTTATATACCCCCTGAAGACTTTTCAGAGGGTATTTTGAAAGTGTTAGTGATTATTATTTAAGAAAAAAGCCATTTTTCAAAACCCCTGTTTTTGGCCGTTTTTTGCAAATTGCCAAGGTTATAGACTTACTATTTTCAGAATTTTTATGCTGAATTTTTTTCTTATTCTTCCTTTTCCACTGGAAAAATACTTTATATACCCCCTGAAGACTTTTCAGAGGGTATTTTCAAAGTTTTGGTGATTATTTGTGAAGAAAACAGCCATTTTTCAAATTACCTGATTTTGGTCGTTTTTGGCAAATTGCCAAGGCTATAGACTTAGTATTATGACGATTTTTGTTGGAAATTTTTTCTTCCTAATTTTTCCCTGTCTCATCAAAAAATACTTTATGCACCCCTGATGACTATTCAGGGGGTATTTTAAAGGTTTTAGTATTCATTTTTAAAGGAAAAAGCAAGTTTTCAAAACTTTTTATTTTGGCCGTATTTAGGCATGTGGCAAGACTTACTATTTTGGCAATTTTTATGTGGAATTTTTTTCCATTTTCTTCCTTTTCAGATAGAAAATACTTTATATACCCCCTGAAGATTTTTCAGAGGGTATTTTGAAAGTTTTAGTGATTATTTTTGAAGAAAAAAGCCATTTTGCAAAACCCCTGTTTTTGGCCGTTTTTGGCAAACTGCCAAGGCTATAGACTTATTATTATGGCGATATTTTGTTGGAAATTTTCTCATCAAGAAATTCTTTATACACCTCTGATGACTATTCAGGGGTTATTTTAAAGGTTTTAGTATTCATTTTTGAAGGAAAAAGCAAGTTTTCAAAATTTTTTATTTTGGCCGTATTTAGCCATTTGGCAAGTCTATAGACTTACTATTTTGGGAATTTTCATGTGGAAATTTTCATGGGCAAATTGGCAAGGCTATAGACTTATTATTTTTGCAACTTTTTGTTGGAAATTTTTCTTCCTAATTTTTCCCTATCTCAACAAAGAACACTTTATATACCCCCTCATGACTATTTAGGGGGTATTTCAAAGGTTTAAGTATTTATTTTCGAAAGAAAAAGCAAATTTTTAAAACCCCTGATTTTGGCCGTTTTTTTGGCAATTTGGCAAGGCTATAGACTTATTATTTTGGCAATTTTCATGTGGAAATTTTTTGCCTCTCTCATCCTTTTGTGATTGAAAAATATTTTATATACCCCCTGAAGACTTTTCAGAGGGCATTTTGAAAGTTTTAGTGAATATTTTTGAAGAAAAAAGACATTTTTCAAATCCCCTGATTTTGGCCGTTTTTTGGCAAATTGCCAAGCCTATAGACTTACGATTTTGGTGATTTTTTGTTGCAAATTTTTTCTTCCTAATTTAGTCCGTCTCTCATCAAAAAATACTTTATACACCCCTGATGACTATTCAGGGAGTATTTTAAAGGTTTAAGTATTTATTTTTGAAAGAAAAAGCAAATTGTCAAAACTTTTTATTTTGGCTGTATTTGTTCATGTGGCAAGTCTATAGACTTACTATTTTGGGAATTTTCATGTGGAAATTTTCTTCATTTTTCTTCCTTCTCTGATAGAAAAATACTTTATATACCCCCGTGAAGACTTTTGAGGGGGTATTTTGAAAGTTTTAGTAATTATTTTTTAAGAAAAAAGCTATTTTCTAAAACCTCTGATTGTGGCCATTTTTTGGCAAATTGGCAGAGCTATAGACTTACTACTCTGGCAACTTTTTGTTGGAAATTTTTTCTTCTTAATTTTTCCCTATCTCAACAAAAAATACTTTATATACCCCCTCATGACTATTCAGGGGGTATTTTAAAGGTTTAAGTATTTATTTTTGAAAGAAAAAGCAAGTTTTCAAAACCCCTGATTTGGGCCGTATTTTGGCAATTTGGCAAGGCCATAGACTTACCATTTTCGCGATTTTTATGGTGAAATTTTCTTTCTTTATTCTTCCTTTTCGGATGGAAAAAAACTGTATATACCCTTTGAAGACTTTTCAGCGGGTATTTTGAAAGTTTTAGTAATTATTTTTGAAGAAGAAAGTCATTTTTCAAAACCCCTAATTTTGGCCGTTTTTTGGCAAAATGGCAAGGCTATAGACTTACTATTTTGGCGATTTTTTGTTGGAAATTTTTTCTTCCTAAATGTTTCTATATCCCATCAAAAAATACTTTATACACCCCCGATGACTATTCATGGGGTATTTTAAAGGTTTTAGTATTCATTTTTGAAGGAAAAGCAAGTTTTAAAAACTTTTTATTTTAGCCGTATTTGGCCATTTGGCAAGTCTATAGACTTACTATTTTGGCAATTTTTATGCGGAATTTTATCCTTTTTCTTCCTTTTCTGATAGGAAAATACTTTATGTATGCTTGAAGACTTTTAAGGGGGTATTTTGAAAGTTTTGGTGATTATTTGTGAAGAAAACAGCCATATTTCAAAACACCTGATTTTTGTCGTTTTTTGGCAAATTGCCAAGGCTATAGACTTAGCATTATTGCGATTTTTTGTTGGAAATTTTTTCTTCCTAATTTTTCCCCGTCTCATCAAAAAATACTTTATGCACCCCTGATGACTATTCAGGGGGTATTTTAAAGGTTTTAGTATTCATTTTTGAAGGAAAAAGCAAGTTTTCAAAACTTTTTATTTTGGCCGTATTTAGCCATGTGGCAAGTCTATAGACTTACTATTTTGGCAATTTTTATGTGGAATTTTTTTCCTTTTTCTTCCTTTTCTGATAGAAAAATACTTTATGTATGCCCTGAAGACTTTTAAAGGGGTATTTTGAAAATTTTAGTAATTATTTTTGTAAGAAAAAAGCCATTTTTCAAAACCCCTGATTTTGGCCGTTTTTTGGCAAATTGGCAAGGATATAGACTTGCTATTTTGGCAATTTTTTGTTGGAATATTTTCCTCCTAATTTTTCCCTATCTCATCAAAAAATACTATTCAGGACTATTCATGACTACTCATGACTATTCAGGGGGTATTTTAAAGGTTTAAGTATTTATTATTGAAAGAAAAAGCAAGTTTTCAAAACCCCTGATTTTGGCCGTTTTTTGGCAAACTGGCAAGGCTATGGACTTACTATTTTCGCGATTTTTATGTTGAATTTTTTTTCTTTATTCTTCCTTTTCTGATGGAAAAATACTTTATATACCCCTAATGACTATTCAAGGAGTATTTTAAAGGTTTTAGTATTCATTCTTGAAGAAAAAAAGCCATTTTTCAAAACCCTTGACTTTCGCTGTTTCTTAGTAAATTGGCAAGGCTATAGACTTACTATTTTTGCAACTTTTTGTTGGAAATTTTTTCTTCCTAATTTTTCACTATCTCATCAAAAAATACTTTATACACCCCCGATGACTATTCAGGGGGTATTTTAAAGGTTTTAGTATTCATTTTTGAAGGAAAATGCAAGTTTTAAATACTTTTTATTTTGGCCGTCTTTGGCCATTTGGCTAGTCTATAGACTTACTATTTTGTGAATTTTCATTTAGAAATTTTTTCATGTTTCTTCCTTTTCTGATAGAAAAATACTTTATATACCCCGTGAAGACTTTTCAGGGGGTGTGTTTAAATTTTTAGTAATTATTTTTTAAGAAAAAGCTATTTTCTAAAATCTCTGATTTTGGCCTTTTTTTGGCAAATTGGCAAGGCTATAGACTTACTTCTTTTGCAACTTTTTGTTGGAAAATTTTCTTCCTAATTTTTCCCTATCTCAACAAATAATAATTTATATACCCCCACATGACTATTCAGGGGGTATTTTAAAGGTTTAAGTATTTATTTTTGAAAGAAAAGGCAAGTTTTCCAAACCCCTGATTTGGGCCGTTTTTTGGCAATTTGACAACGCTATAGACTTACTATTTTCTCGATCTTTATTGTGAAATTTTTTTCTTTATTCTTCCTTTTCTGATGGAAAAATACTTTATATACCCCTTGAAGACTTTTCAGGGGGTATTTTGAAAGTGTTAGTAATTATTTTTGAAGAAAAAAGCCATTTTTCAAAACCCCTGATTTTAGTTGTTTTTTAGTAAATTGGCAAGGCTATAGACTTACTATTTTGGCGATTTTCATGTGGAAATTTTTTACCTTTTTCTTCCTTTTCTGATAGAAAATTACTTTATATACCCTTTGAAGACTTTTCAGGGGGTATTTGAAAGATTTTGTAACTATTCTTGAAGAGAAAAGCCATTTTTCAAAACCCCTGATTTTGGCCGTTTTTCGGCAAATTGGCGAGGCTATAGACTTACTATTTTGGCAGTTTTTGGTTGGAATTTTTTCTTTCTAATTTTTCCCTATCTCATCCAAAAATACTTTATATACCCCCTTATGACTATTCAGGGGGTATTTTAATTGTTTAAGTATTTATTTCTGAAATAAAAAGCAAGTTTTCAAAACCCCTGACCTTCGCCTTTTTTTTGCAATCTGGCAAGGCTATTTTCGCGATCTTTATGGTGAATTTTTTTCTTTATTCTTCCTTTTCTGATTGAAAAATACTTTATATACCCCTTGAAGACTTTTCAGGGGGTAATTTGAAAGTGTTAGTAATTATTTTTGAAGAAAGAAGCCATTTTTCAAAACCCCTGATTTTGGCCGTATTTTGGCAAATTGGCAAGGCTATAGACTTGCTATTTTGGCAGATTTTGGTTGGAATTTTTTCTTCCTAATTTTTCCCTATCTCATCAAAAAATACTTTATATACCCCCTCATGACTATTCAGGGGGTATTTTAAAGGTTTAAGTATTTATTTCTGAAATAAAAAGCAAGTTTTCAAAACCCCTGACTTTTGCCTTTTTTTTGCAATTTGGCAAGGCTATTTTAGCGATCTTTATGGTGAAATGTTTTTCTTTATTCTTCCTTTTCTGATTGAAAAATACTTTATATACCCCTTGAAGACTTTTCAGGGGGTATTTTGAAAGTTTTAGTAATTATTTTTGAAGAAAAAAGCCATTTTTCAAAACCCCTGGTTTTGGCTGTTTTTTAGTAAATTGGCAAGGCTATAGACTTACTCTTTTGGCGATGTTTTTGTGGAAATTTTTCTCCTTTTTCTTCCTTTTCTGATAGAAAAATACTTTATATACCATTTGAAGACTTTTCAGGGGCTATTTGAAAGATTTCCTAACTATTTTTGAAGAAAAAGGCCATTTTTCAAAACCCCTGATTTTTGCTGTTTTTTGGCAAATTGGCAAGGCTATAGACTTACTATTTTGGCAATTTTTTTGTTGGAATTTTTTCTTCCTAATTTTTCCCTATCTCATCAAAAAATACTTTATATACCCCCTCATGACTATTCAGGGGGTATTTTAAAGGTTTAAGTTTTTATTTCTGAAAGAAAAAGCAAGTTTTCAAAACCCCTGACTTTCGCCGTTTTTTGGCAATTTGGCAAGGCTATAGACTTACTATTTTGGCGATGTTTATGTGGAAATTTTTCTCCTTTTTCTTCCTTTTCTGATAGAAAAATACTTTATATACCATTTGAAGACTTTTCAGGGGGTATTTGAAAGATTTCCTAACTATTTTTGAAGAAAAAAGCCATTTTTCAAAACCCCTGATTTTTGCTGTTTTTTGGCAAATTGGCAAGGCTATAGACTTACTATTTTGGCAATTTTTTGTTGGAATTTTTTCTTCCTAATTTTTCCCTATCTCATCAAAAAATACTTTATATACCCCCTCATGACTATTCAGGGGGTATTTTAAAGGTTTAAGTTTTTATTTCTGAAAGAAAAAGCAAGTTTTCAAAACCCCTGACTTTCGCCGTTTTTTGGCAATTTGGCAAGGCTATAGACTTACTATTTTCGCGATCTTTATGGTGAAATTTTTTTCTTTATTCTTCCTTTTCTGATGGAAAAATACTTTATATACCCCTTGAAGACTTTTCAGGGGGTATTTTGAAAGTTTTAGTAATTATTTTTAAAGAAAAACGCCATTTTTCAAAACCCCTGGTTTTGGCTGTTTTTTAGTAAATTGGCAAGGCTATAGACTTACTATTTTGGCGATGTTTATGTGGAAATTTTTCTCCTTTTTCTTCCTTTTCTGATAGAAAAATACTTTATATACCATTTGAAGACTTTTCAGGGGGTATTTGAAAGATTTCCTAACTATTTTTGAAGAAAAAAGCCATTTTTCAAAACCCCTGATTTTTGCTGTTTTTGGCAAATTGGCAAGGCTATAGACTTACTATTTTGGCAATTTTTTGTTGGAATTTTTTCTTCCTAATTTTTCCCTATCTCATCAAAAAATACTTTATATACCCCCTCATGACTATTCAGGGGGTATTTTAAAGGTTTAAGTATGTATTTCTGAAAGAAAAAGCACGTTTCCAGAACCCCTGACTTTTGCCTTATTTTTGCAATTTGGCAAGGCTATAGACTTACTATTTTCGCGATCTTTATGGTGAAATTTTTTTTCTTTATTCTTCCTTTTCTGATGGAAAAATACTTTATATACCCTTTGAAGACTTCTCAGGGGGTATTTGAAAGATTTCGTAACTATTTTTGAAGTAAAAAGCCATTTTTCAAATCCCTGATTTTGGCTGCTTTTTGCAAATTGGCAAGGCTATAGACTTACTATTTTGGAAATTTTTATGTGGAAATTTTTCTCCTTTTTCTTCCTTTTCTGATAGAAAAATACTTTATATACCCTTTGAAGGCGGTATTTCGTAGATTTGGTATGTATTTTGAAGAAAAGAGCGAGATATAAAGTATTTTGTGATCAGGAGTAGCCTGTCCTATTGACCAATAATGGCCTATCTATGAAGGTTTTCTTTCCTTTCATTGACTGACTGATGGTTTATTATGATCTTGGAAGCCTATAGGAATAGTTACTCAAGGCCTTATAGGTGCTATTCAAAGGAGTTAAGACAAATAAGACGATTTGGGTCGATTAATTTATCATTTAGCCTTGTCATCGTGGCCCGCAGTGATCCATTTTATAGGGTTCTTTTTTTCGTTTTTAGGAACTCAAATGCTAATTATGGCCTTGGAAGCCCATTAGTTTGTGTCACCCTCAGAGACGTGATTCACATGAATTTAGGCCATAAGGAAACATCCGATTTTGGGCGATTTTTGGTCTGGAAATTGTCTGCAATTAGATTCAAGACATAGAACTGAAGACAAACAGCGGAAAGCAGAGTATCGAACCCATCTAGACTAGCAGTATTTGTGGAACTCGTACAAATCTTAAGACCGTACACTTTTTTTTAATAAGCAACTTGACTTTTGTCCAGCCCTCAAAGTTGCTTAAAATTTTAGACATTTCAGCCCTCAAAGTTGCTTAAACGTTGCTGAAAATTTTTTTGTGCCTACTAACCACCCCTGACTTCGCAGGTCAAAATCGTCATCTGTTAGGCCTACAACATAGTAAGTGGAAAAACGTTAGCTAACGAACTTCAACATGCAAAACATAAGAACGAAGAGCAATTTCCTAACGCAGGAAAGGGAATAAGCTTGGTTGCTTGACTTCTTAGTTGCTTACAGTAGTTCAATTGAGCCCTCAAGTTGCTTAATGTTAAGGTCAGTTCAGCCCTAGTTGCTTATTGAACGGTTGCTTATTAAAAAATGCGTAGTTTGCTTCCAGCTCTAGCGTGTGCGCTCAAAAGCTACTTTAGTGGTACTAGCCGACCAAAACCAATGAAATGAAAATCGGCCGTTAGAAAACAAAGAGTGTGTCACAAAAATCTCTAACAATAAGATGAAAGACAAAAAAAACAGTTTTTTTCTCTGTAAAATATTCTCATCTATAACTATATTAATAACCTTTTCGATGTTAAAACAAATATATTAAATCGCATATTTCATCTGAGTTATTTACATGTTCATGCTAAATTGTAATTGATTTGCAATTTGCAAATCCAAAACAAATAAAGGCAGAAAATCGTACTACATTATGAGTGATCTCAGGATCTTAAAACTTCAGAGAAATTAATTTGATAGATGTAATAAAGAAAAAACTCATCATAGGACGACTCTGACAGTGTTGGGCCTAACTTTTAAAAGCTCGTGTCTCATCAGTTAATAATTACTGTTGTATACCTAATTAATCTATAAGAATACCTAATTTATTTACGACACGCAATGCGGCAGATTATGCTTCTTGAAAAAAATATGACGCTTTCAACAAGAAAGATTCTACTCATTAGTTCGCTGACCTCATATAAATTAACAATAACTAGCCTAGCGAACCGTCATCATTTCTATATCACATTTTTAATGGATTACATTTTTAATGTCCGTAACCCTTATCCGTAAAACATTTCGTTCCATTTTGTGTCACGGTGTAAACAAGGTTCAAAGAAATTAGGTTGTTCATTATCTCAGGGAATCTAGGTCAAGATGGCTTTTCAACTGTGTATAATTTGAATATCGATATTTATACTCTATGACTACTGTCAATCTCATTCTTGAATGCAGTAACCTCTCTGCTGATAATTCTGAAGACATAAAATTACACAATCATAAATTTTTTCCTCAAAATTGTCAGGAGTTGTCCTTTAGTAGGCAGCACAGTGTTTTCTCAGAAGTCCTCATGCCAGACTAAGAATTCACCGTTTCTTGTTAGGTAAAAAATAATGCACATACGAAACAAATTAAGTCGTGATCTTATTTGGTCCTTTTTCTCCAAATAAAAACACATCTCCAGTAATATTTTGATTAATCTGATGTAACAATTCACTGTGAAGAGCACTAATTCTATTCCCAGCACAAAATCGCCAAAATAGCAAAAACAAAAGGGCTTTTGTTAAACAAGCGAAAATCGAGGAACAATATGCTTCCTGTAAATTTTCTTTGGGACAATTTGCCTTATGGAAAGCCAAGAAATCGTAAATTCACACGTCTTTACATGAACTGACCAACATTATTTCCAACTGAATTTTTGATATATCTAAAACATGCATTCAAGGAATAATACCTCTTGTTATTGAAGTTTCCAGTGTAATATCAAAATCCATTAAAGCTTCGAGTACATTTAGAATGAAATCTGAAAGCTCTCGATTTAGGATGAAAGAATTTTTATCGTACATTTGTGATGCAGCCTTTGTTGTTGACAGCAATTGCAGCCAATTTTGGAGCTGATGATCCCTGATTAAAAAGAGATTTTATATAAAATCAGGCTTAAAAAAACATTACTTTATACATAGTTTAGTTAGAAGACAAGAACAAAAAAAAACATCGACAACAGGCGTCCTCATAGCTTGGATTTCTGGTTTGTCTTCAGTCCAAGACTTAGCTATTTTAATGCTCGTTTAAATCTGCAAAATCAGAGGGATCCACGGTTGAGCCTAGCGAAGAATGGCACTTATTAACCAACCTTTGCACTGACTAAGCTTGTAGCAGGAGGATAAAATTTCATGACTTTGAGCCTTGTTTGAAAAGAGACTTGGTCACTCGTGTAGAAGTTAAGTGGTTATTTTGCCTACAAACGCATTACCACTTTAATTTCGTGAGGTGCAAAGGATTTCCACTATTCTATCAGTTCAGAATTTCAATTCAAGTCGGTTATGCCCTGAAAACTTATGGTTCAAACCTTAATACCCGTTGAACATTCTATTTACTGTGTAAAACATGCGAGTTGAGTTTTATCTTGATAAATTGCACGGTAACTATAAAAGAGAACACGTTTTTGACTATCAAAAACTGCGAAGATTCTGGTGAGGCATCAAGATACCAAAGATGTCAATCAAGAGAACTAAGATGGATGACTGAATTCTAGGACTTGCATGGGTCAATATTTGAAGAAAGAAAAACGAATAAGCAGAGTCTTTCTTTTGTCAAAATGTTCTGAAAACAAATCAGTGTGGAGCAGAATTTTATCCCAGGAAGCAGAATACTCCACGACATATGTTCACCATTTGGTATTTATGAAAATCTTCATACGGTAGAAAATTCCGATACTAAATGTGACATTGCAATGTCACTTACATTGGTAAACTAATCTGTTTGCCCGGTATTTTTAACTTACCTCAAACCAAGGCAAAGCCACACATTAAATTTTTCATTTTTTCCAATTGACTGTGGTGATGTATTGATTCTTTGCACGATTGCACAGAGTGATCTTTTAGACCTTTTCAGTTCATTGGACGGCATCTGTGATATATCTTTTTCTGCAGCAAATTCTAAATTGACTTTTTCTGATAAAAGAAATTTATAGAAAACGGTTGAGAATGTAACATATTTTAATGTTAAAAATACAGTAATAACTTAACCACAATAAAGTACATATTAAATCCTGCCATTATCATTTGCAAAAGCAACCGGATAGTGTTTGTAAAACAAATAATGTTCTGATCTTATCTTACATTCTCAGAAATAAGTATGCAAGCATGTTAAGATAATGAATGGGTTTGCTTGCCTTTTGATGTAAGAAAGGATAAGAAGGGCAAAGGTGGAAGCGGAGTTTCTTTACCCAGAGTGATATTATTCAAATAAGTCAATTTATCGCTAAAGATAAAATATCTATATTTCAGCAAGCAGAGATGCAAGTGGTGGGGTATCGTAGGATATCATCGTCCTGCTTTGGAGATAAGCTCTGAATGCTTTCAAAACAGTAAATGTAAAGTCTTCTAGCGCAAGTGGTCGAAAGAATTCAATGCTGCCTTATATTTCAATAAGTGCAATTATGTTACGTTTTATATATTGTTAGATGGCATACACACAAAATTTGACACCAGTTGAAAAGGATTTTTCCTTAATCTTCGAAAGGCACTGCTTCAGCTTCTGAAGGAATTTCTTGGTCAAAACTTTTTAATTGTTCGTTACTTTGAATTCTAACGGAAAGCTAGTAAAATGGCAATTTTTTTCCCACCAAAATCGTTAGTCATGAGCCACTGAGCCTGTGACATGAGCTCCTGAGACCCGCATCGCTTGTATGAAAAAGTTTGGTTTAGGCCGACAGCCACAGCTCGCCGCCATTTTGAGCAGAGTGGCGAATACTCTTCGAACTTAAATATATGAATACATGTTTCTAAGAATATCATTCAAGCAAACGAAGTCAAATTAAACTAATTTAGTACAGGACATGAAATTGACATCTGTCAAATACTCACCTACAAAATCCCAAAGAAATATACTCCTTCCAAATAATCTCGAGCTTTTAAAGCCGAAACCAAAGACCTAAAAAAAATTCAGCTTGTTTTAAAGATGCTAAAAGAACATTCAAACCACATGCATAACAAAAGCATTGTCACAAAGTTGCTTTCAGAAAGCTACTAGTTGAGAAATGCTTCTTACTCGGTGTATTTAGGCCCCGTTTACACTGTAGCGGATCACTTTTGATCCGCTACAAAAAGTGTATCGGGTAAGGCTTCCGTTTACACACGAAAAGTGATCCGATACAATTTTTGTTCACCTATCCGTACACATTTTGTACCTGCTAGGAAACAGGATCAATCTTGTACCTGTTCGGATCAAAAAGTGATCCGCTGCATTGTAAACGCTTCTATCCGATACACTTTTCGATGCTGAATCGCAAAGAGGCCTTTTTCTATTCACATCGAGACTAAATTTTCCAGCACAAATATAATCTGGTTGCTTCTTGAGTCGTGGAGTTACAAACATCATTCTTGAGAAATGATTTTCACAATGAAAAATAAAATGTCCGTTTTTATCATTCTCCTTCTTGGATTTATTTCGATTTTACTGTATCCAAGTCAATGCCAGCAGCAGCTTTACTTGTCCTTCATTCAAGAACTACTCGAAGCAAGAGAGATATCTCCTCTTTCGTCCATGTAAAGTTTGTTTCTTCCTCAGCATTGTTATTCGTATAACTTTGAGGTTTTTATTTGCTTTTATTTTTATCTTCTGCCAAATCACAATCGTTACTTTCTGGCGCTAACAATGTTGGGCCTTGTTGTTGTTGTAAGATGAGATGTAAAAGTGCGCATGCTTGATTTAGCGAACAAAAACTGATCCGGTACAGTGTAAACGGAAAGGCAAAGAGAACATGTTTTCATACTGGGAACACTTTTTGTATCGGATCAAAAAGTGATCCGATACAGTGTAAACGGGGCCTTATATTGACTAAAATTTCTTAGCCGACGGCAGAATTCAAAATTGGTTAACAATCCCTTAATGCTATTCTTTCTCTTTGGTAATGCAGCTAGGGAACAGTCGACAAATCCTTTTATTTATCGAATGTTGTCTTTCGAGGGCTTTTACTGTAATAATGTGTTGGAATATTTTCTTACCACTTGCATACACTGGCAAAATCCGCCTTCTCCACACAACAAATATGTTAAACTTTCCTAAAGAAAATAACACTACATTTCAAGACAATATGCAATATTCTAACGGCTGATATGTGTCAATGATGTAAAAATGATGGGCAATAAGAAACGAACCAACAACAAAACGGCAAGTCAACAAAGAAAACGTCAGAAAATGCTCTGGTTACCTGCGTTTCTTTCTCTCTGTAAAAGTATTTGACTAGTGCATTCACTGAATCTGCTACTGACTCCTGGATTTCAGGAACCGTTAATCCTTGAAAAATTAATTATTTCACAACGATTAGCCTTTTCAGACAATGGCTCTGCCATAGAGATGGGCTCTGCCCAAACGATCAAACAATGTTTGTCAAAAATTTGGCATTCTCTAATAAGGCAATGTTTGAACGGTTGGCCATGACACAGATCATTGCTTGACAAGCATGAATAAGTAGAATTCGTTTGGCGGTATTTTTTTCAAAGTTAAAAACTTCTTTTTTCCTTGAAGTAGGCAAAATTGTTTGTCGAGGATTGTTTTGTTGCCAAACGGTAAAGCATTTTGTTTTACAAGCAAATTTCAAATCATTTACAAACAATGTTTGACCGTTTGGCAAGGGCGTAACAAAGCAAAATTTCAAGATAATAATAACCGGAACAAAACATCACTCAACATGAAAATGCAGGGCGATCAAGGTATTCCACTGATCCCATGACAAGCAGCTTAAGTCTTTATAGCTACGAGGATGGTAAATCTTACGACTTGTAGTTCTATGAAATACTGAATAAAATTAACGCTCTGAATAAAAGGGGTTTTCAACGCAAAAACAGTGTAAGGAGAGGACAACCAAATGGACAATAGTGAAAGACCTATATAGTACAGAACAGTAGAATCGCTTCAAATTACAAGCTAATAGACAAAGCCCTTACAGGCCAACGCGTATCTTTCTCTGACTTGTACAGTACAACAACAATGATTAGCCAAATGTCAGACAAAGGCATTTCAGCCTGGACAAAATACTATGAGACAAATTTTGCTTTCAGAGTGTCTCTATCTCCTCTCCCCCTTTTTCAGTGGCTATGAAAAGTCGCCGGACTCTGTTGTTTTCAACACTTTTCAACATTGAAAGGGGGGGGGGGAGGGAGAAGGGGCCAAAATTGTCGAAGAATCAAATTTGACTCATAATTTTTGTCCATGATTGCAAATCTAAACTTTTTAATTTTGTGTCATGGACTATCTCGCTTTGCCAAATATTTTCTTCAAATATGTTTGCAAAAATACGACCTGCACGTTAACCTAGTTAACTCTTTCTCCTAGCCTGTTTACCAAAATTCCGTTAAACGAAATTGATATGAAGACCCTTGCAGACGATCTCTCTTGATTGTCTGAGAAACAAATTCATTACAGGTAAAAGCTTTTGAGGGACTGATGCCAATGGCAAAAAGAGCAATTCAGCTGAAGACAACATGGTGACACGCAGGTTGAGAGCCGCTGTGAGCTCATGTCCTGGTCCTGTTCTTGCTGTTATTTTGTTTGCTTCTATCAGCAGAGTGATGAACAATGTCTGATGTCGTCTAACACACCTTGCTGCAGTCAGAGGAATGATTAATTGTGGCATGGTAGCCGAGCAACCCTTTCCTATTCTTTAAACCAAACAAGAATGAAAAGAAGGTTTGCAAAGGAAATAAAATTTAAAAAAGTACATTTCAGAATGAACTTCTAGCTGTATTTTCAATCAAAACTGATATTGGAAAAGTTGTCAGAAAAAATTGAGTGAAGATTACCTTTCTTTGTGTTGGTTATTGACTTCTTACGATGACTTGGTGTTGTTCTGGTCATCGTTGAGCAAGGTGATGATTCAGCAGAACGAGATATTCTACCATCTTGAAAAATGATATTCAATCATAAAAACGGAATAATGGCAACTGATCTATACGTTGGCCTTTTACTTTTCTAGTTTATCAAATACCGTATGTTTAACAGGTTGCGACAAAATTCAGAATATCGCGAGTAAATTAAGTAATTCAATAACACAACATCTGATGATGCTTTGGGTAAAATGATATACAGGTTGCAGTTTCTTCTCACTTTTCACATCAAAGGGCATTAATTTAATACAGCTTTTAGCTGAAACAGTCTAGATCATCATAGCAGCGAAATAAACACAGATACTCTGTGAAGGACACTTTTCGACAGGAACGAAGAGAATGGCTCTTTGATGCTATACCTCAATGATTCAAGCAAGCGTTTTAAGCTTCTCCAATAAGTCAGACTCAGCCCACTAACCCTTCTTCCAGTGGTCGTAAAACAGACTTAGCCTAACTATCGAGGCACGCTTGATTATTCATTTAAAAAAGTTATTCACTAAAAAATATATTTCATTTCGTTGTTTGCAAATCATTCACCTACAAAATAAAAAGGCCTTCTACTTATGGAAGACATGATAGCTCAATGTTTTTTTTTAATATCACAGCTTAACAGGTATATACAGCCTTTTCGTGCAAGTTTACTTCTTCTAATTTCCATTCCAATGTAAAAACAAGCATGAAAAATCTCCACTGAAACTATTATTTTCCCTGTCCACTGAGATACGAAGTATTAAGTTTTAGAATTTTTCAATAGAAAAAGGTGATAGTGAAGCAGCAGTTTATTACCGTCAGCAGGGACTACTCTTATCAACTCAGCTATTAACAGTCTCTCTGTGCTACCATCATCTTGATTACGAGACAACCAACGATCACAGGGAAATCTAGAATGTAAAAAAATGTGTTTCTGCGTGAGATAAACAGTATTCTGTGTAGATGTTCAAGTGCATGTATATATAGATATCAGAATGTACTGACATAAAGGTGAAATTAGTGCTACAAAAATCAGCAAGCAGACAAACAAACAAAAAAACAGACAAAGAACCAAACAAACAACCAAAGAACCGAACAAACACAAAAATGAACAAACGGGCAAATAAACAAACAAAAAAACAAACAAAAAACAAAAAAAACAACCGAGCAGCCATACAAACAAACTAACAACCAAACAACCAAACAAAAACCAGAGACTAACAAACAAGAAACAAAAAATCAACCAGACAAAAAATAGCCAAATAAACAAACAAAAAAAAACAAACAGACACACAAACAAATAAGCAATCAAATAGTTTTGCATTTTTCTGTCAATGTTTAAGAAAATGATGCAGAACCAACATAAAAAGGAGCATTGACTTTACCTGTACTGCGAACCAGTTGATTCATTATGTACCATCAAGTAATCAACAAACCAACCAGGTGATAAACCTATAAAAACAGTCAAAGGACATTTAAGGTTTCGAATTGCGATGAGAAACATTAGAAAGGAGAAAACAAGACAAATCCAATTTATCATCAAATTGAAATTTCCTGCCAACACTCCAATCAGATTACAATTAAAACTAAGAAAAAATAAGAATAACTAAAAAAATTAAAATAAAAAATCATGGAATTATATCAAAGATATTTAAGATGTAAAAGATGATAATGCTATACCACGAAAACAGTAAAAACAAAGAAAGGCGTGAGAAAATAAGAACCCCAGGCTACAAAACATGGTACAAATAATCGCAACATTACCAAAACATTCTCCAAAGAATTCTCCACGTCGAGAGATTTACTCCGAATGGCACAATGAATCTTGTCACATTGGCAGCATAAGTTTACCCGCATCACTAGAATGCTAGTTCATAGTGAACTTCACATGTTGCAGTGGCATCCATTTCTCTATTGCTGTCACTGTGACTTCTTTTTGCTTAGGCTCAATGCGGCTCAATATATTAAGCCAAGCTTATGTCGACATTACGCACAGTCAGAACTAGTTACCGACTCCTAGTCGGCGATTTTTCTGAAGTAATTTATCGTAACTGACCTGTCGACAAGCGCTCTGATGGTAACTAGCTGGCAACTAGTTCCTTTTTGACGGCAGCTAGTCAGCACAAAGTCCCAGAAACTTGAGTATACTCTGCGATTAGATGGCAACTGGCTCCCGTCCTGGAGTTGATATGAGCGCTCTTGTGGTCGTTATTAACTGTATCCTATAAGTTCTGACTAGCTGTAACCATGTAGACATACGTTAGCAGTCACAACTAGTTGGCGTTAGTTCTATCATATCGTAGGTCAACATAAGCATGCCTTTAGAATCACTACATGTTAGTGCTAAAGACAGTGAGGAAAATTTAGTTTGAGTCCTTAATGTTTGTGCTAAGTCCTTCTTCAAAGTAAGTGACATTGTAAACAGACTAACCAGAATTATCATGTCCAATTCGTGCTGTACTCAGTATACCAAGGTTGGAGTGCTAGAGAAAGGGGGTATAACAATTATATTGGGAAAAAATAATTGATTTCTAATACCTAAAAACAGTTTATTTTTTAAGTATATATATATTAAAGTTTTTTTATATATTTAAATTTGAATTTGCTTTTTCAGCTAAGTTCTATTAATCATGAGATGTTGAAAAGGTTTTAAAAAAATAAAGCCGGATGGATAAAAAAAGTTTATTTGATTCCTTAAGGTGAATCACGGCGAACAGAATGAATTACATCAGCAAAGTGACAAAGTCATCATTTAATTTGGATGTATTGTATAATTGAGAGAAGAATTCGAATCTGATATATAAAAACAGTCTTTGCTAGAAGGAAAACGAGAAGTAATTTGTAGATTGATTTCATTCCATTCAAGTCTAGTTAGTGGAATGGAGTGTTCATATGAAAATATTCACCCCGCCTGCCAAGAAATCGCCACTGCTGAGGCGAAATCTTGCTTACCAGGTCAGCCCGCTTTCTGGTACGAATCAAAATTCTTTTTGTATGAGGGTGAAATTCTCATTCAGTTAAGCGGGGTGCCTAGCCTCAATATAAGGAAGCCCTTAATCTAGATAAGAATATTGACACAGTTGGTGAGCAGATTTCGAGATAAAATACGACAAAGGAAAACAGTACAAATGCTATACATTTGTCACCCCCTCTTTTCTCGCCTTTTTAATGACATTGCAATCTCAGGGAGATTGGCTACCTTGATTTCAAAAGTTTCATTTCTGAAAGTTTTATTTTCGGATGATATATGTTTGGACGTGCATTTATAGATTGAAAATGCATTTTTGTAATATTCAGAAGATCCAGCTCTATGAAATGTGTTACGTGCATTTTTATAAAGACGAGATGTGCACCAAGGGTTCAAAATTGTTTTCATGCCTCTGATTTAAAAAAACTTTGATAGAGAGGTATTTTTCAGTTGGGCGGCAAAGTTGGGAATGTAAAATATCGGACGGTGAAATTTTCAGGCTCATTCTTCCTAAAAATTTTACTCTCCAAAATATTCGAGAATTAAGTATTCTCACAGAAAACGAAACTTAGTCTGAAAGATATTCAGCTTTTAAAGATTTTCAGCTTTTAAACTAACCTTGAATGAAAATTCTCTCTCGCTTTTCGGTATAGGAATGGTGTCTGTTGCAGCCAAATCTCCAGATATTTGCAGCCAACAATTCGCAGTCGTCAGTGAGCCGATTGTTTTGGTTGTTACTATGCCAACTCTGTAGCTCATTTCTACACAAAGGACAATCAACAAATTTTGCTTAATATTTCTAACACTCAATTAAACGTAGCTTGGGAACAGCATCCATTGGAAAAGGCTCATGATTGGCGAAGGAGAAAGAAAACAAAATCATTTATTGGAAAAGGCTCACGATTGGCGAAGGAGAAACAAAACAAATACATATATTGGAAAGGTGCATGGTTGGCAAAGGAGAAAGAAAACAAAAACATCAATTGGAAAAAGCTCATGATTGGCGAATCGAGAATAAGTTACTTACGGGTGTTTGAAAATCCATAAGTAAAGCAATAGAAATCGACTGCATTTAGTGACAAAAGATGATAAAGAAATTGCTCCATTTCATCTTCAGTTCTTATAAATGCGTAATCTTTATATCGTGTTCTATACGAAAATAAAGAGAACATGAAGACGTAGAAAACGGAAATCAAAATGAGGTAAATTTTAAGCAAAGCTTATTTCGACCTAGCATGCGATAGAAACAACGCCACCTAGTTGTAACTGCGAACTTATGATGTCGACATGTCAATAACAAGTCAGAAATTACAATAAAAAATTTGATCACGGTCGCAAGAGCGCTCTTGTCGACTGCAAGAGACAGGATTGAGCTTTCAACAAATTGCAGAAGTAGCCCAACGTTCTGGAACTGTGCACCGACTAGTTGCCATCACAAAGAAACTAGCTGCGATAAATTAGAATCCAAATAATTCCGATCACCAGTCGGCAATAAGGTGTGATTGTCTGCAATGTGTCGACATAAGCCTGCCTTTACCAATAACGAAAGACATATCCACATGAATGCAATGACTATAAATTAAGATATCGGAAAATGTTGATTCAAGCAAACTAGAAGTTGGTAAAGAATATATATATGTACATATAACTTAAAACTTACTGTAATAAATCACGATTTTTCAATAACATTTTCAGTTGCTTTGATAAAATCTTTCGTTCAAGAGACAATCTAGAAATAAAATAAAATTTATTTTGCAAGTCTTTAAAGAAAACATATGTCAGAGATCAAAGTCATTCTTCCGAAGCTTTCATCATTCTCTCTTTCGTGCTTTCCTTCATTTCTGCTTCAAAATAACACTAGAAAAACTAGAATCCATGAAGAATGGCGATCAAAATGGTAATGAGACGAGAACAGATTGAGAAAATGTTGCTTTCTTGCAAAGAAAAAAATATTGGTTAAAATGTACGATGAGGTAATGAAACCCATCCAACATTTAATCCAACATGGTAAAAAAAAAACAGTTATTCATGTTCTTCTTGATATATTTTTTTGTTCTTCCCACTCATATTACAAATGAAACTAGCATCCATGAAACCCTCAACTCGCAAGATGGAAAGAAGAAGTAAGCTAAAAAGGATCTCCATTTTTCCTGTGGCTAGACCCCTAGCAGTGAGACGAAACTAAGCACATGGGATTGTAAAAGATGTCTAGTTAGGAGAGATAATTACAGATTGCAGAGAATGCCGAATGCAGCACTGTCTTACAGATGATTCTCAGACACGAAACGGAACGTTAGAATTTGCAACATCACATTCTAGATAGACTCTGTTGTACTTGGCATACTCTGCAAGCTGTAAGTGCCTGTCGAAACTGGAAATCTTTTTTGATATCTTAGTTGCTTTTTGAGGATGGAATTTTTCGCCACTACGGGTCTAGCCACAGGAAAACATCGAGAACTTATTAGCCTACTTTTTGAATGACTTCACAAAATATTTCCCAAAAAATGACACGCACATAACATTTTTACCTTGTCCAAGCACGTGCGTATCCAGTATCAGTCTTTATTTCTGCCATGTTTTGCACAGTCCTGCATTAAAAAATCTATTTTTAAGCCAGCCAGTATAAAAATTTTTGCTGAGAGTTCCGAAAAATTAACGCTACAGTCCTTGAGACAGACCTATTTTGATTAAAACAGACAAAATTTTCTAAACTGTTGTATTTGGAATACAGATATGTATAAGAGCTAGTGGCATTTATTCCAGTTATGCGCTTCGAAGGTATTCTAATACTGAGCATTCATTTGAGACAAATTAGTGCGAGAAAATAAGACAGCTGGGAAATCCAAAAACAAATCGACTTAATATTTTTTCTGTCTTTCGAGTCATTGATGTTACTAGGATGTACCTTGTTTGGTCATTCAGAAAAACAGAATAAAAACTTCAAGCCTTGATACAGATATCCCAGACTCTCAATTTTTTGTGTATCTTTTAAGGTGATCTACTGCGACAAGATTAAGAACAGTCCAATGTCCGGGGAAGGGGATCGCAACTTAAGTTTAGGTTTATAGTTTACAGTAGGTCTCCATGTAAAGACATTTCTCGTGTGACAATCTGTCTTCTTACACAGATACACCAAGGCTGCCAAAGACTCCTCGAAGACATACGCGGCCAGCGCTTTCAGTTTTCAGCCCCAATTCATTGGTATATTCATCAAAATATCACCGAAAAATGGCAGCATTATTCAAAATGTAAACAATAATAGAGAAAGCTTCACCTTGACAAAGAATATATTACCTCAAAGCATCAAGAAATTCAACACGTCCCAAGATTTCTGCCGTCATAACAGCATCTAAGTTCGGTTGAGTAATTGAGTCCAGCGAATGCTGTTTTCCTCTGTATGTAATATTATCTACGCTATGTTGGCGAGATCTGTGACTGGGTGGCATGAAAGGTTCTGGGCTAACGCCTCTCTTGTTACGAGCAGTATCAACCATGATTTCAAGATTACTGATGTTGCGTCCACTTTGAGTATCCCTTAAAATTTTCTTAACATCATCTAAAAGAAAAAGAATTACAAGAGAATTATACCTAAAACAAAACCAAATTTATGCATTTGATAATTTTAACAAATACACAACAGATTATACAGGGTGGCCCAAAAAAGGGACCCCTTAACTAACTAATTTATAAATAATTTATTCTTAAGTTGCAATTTCATGAAATTAATACTACATGATATTCAACCCACGTGAGATATATCATGTAAATATCATGATGATATGGGTTAGTATCTCTGAAAAAATTGACTTTAAAACTTTACAATCCAAAAACGTACTGTAACAACATATGCAACTTTATACCCTTACGTAATCCTTACGCAACAAAACAGAAAAATCAATAACTCATTCTTTCAGTCTCGTGACAATTTTACTCTGGGATAATGATTCTCCTTCACGCACGATCGCAGTACAGTACGCAACGATGGAATATAAACAACTGGTTTTTGGACATCATGAATTTAATGTCCCATTACGCTGAGATGGAAGCTCTTATCACCAACATATTTGTACACGATAGCGCACTTGACTTAAATATTACCTGGTATAAATTTGATAAAATTCCTCCTTGAGAAAATTTATTCAGAAATTATTTACCTAAGGGAATCCCTTTTTTTGGGCCACCCTGTAGCTATGCTAATTTCGATGCCCAGTTACCTTCAATATTCGTGGAATCTTCTAATCCAAATTCTCTAGACAGATTTGATAGTTCTTTCTGCTGGAATGCTAAAAGATGCGACCACAGGGCAGACTTCGACTAAAGAAATAAAAAATCAGCATAATCATTAAAAAATTCAAAGAAAATAGCAAGAGGAACCTTATGATGACAAGATGGTATCACAAAAAACGCAATAAAAGCTAGCAGAAAGCGATTAAGGAAGAACATGAAAGCGCAGGTGGAAGAAATCAAAAGAAAGACTTATTGCAAAACCATGTTTGATTTTTACAGCAGCAGGCCACGTTAAGCCATGCTAAGTGCTTTACAGACTAGAATTTAAGCTTTTCACGCTAGTAGCTCAACTTTTACAATACGATAAGCCCTGGCTTATGATAAAGTGCCGAACTCACACAAATTGACAGATCATCTTGAGAGGTACTGATATCTGTTTGGTTACTATTATTGGGCAGCACGGTATTGCAACAACAAACTTGACAGGGAGATCATGAACAGGATTGGCAGTGTCGTCATCTGGCAGTCGTTTATGGAGCAACAACTCCCTCTCCCTGAAGGTGAGATGAAAAGGTACAGAGACATCGTTCTATCAGCCTTGCTCTACAGACCAGAAACTTGCCCCTTCTACCAGTATCAAGCAAGAAAAACAATTCTTTCATGACACATCACCTGAGATTCATCATTGCAGTTATGTGACAGGACAAAGTTTCAAATGTTGATGTACTCTGTCAAGCAGGCCTTCCATGACAGACATCCTGAACGAAAAAGGTGGCAATGCGATGCCATCATGATGGAAAACAAAAGACTTCCAAGGCAATGGCTGCATTCCCAATAAACTCAAGGCCGGAGGAATTGAGGAAGGAAAAAATTAAGATTCAATGACGATTTACGAAACATGAAGGCCAGAAATATAGAACTTCGTCGATTGAAACTAACATGCGAAGACGGAGCGGTCTGGAGATCACAAATCAGAAAGCAACATAAACAGTCTTTGTCGCAAGTGACTGACTGCAGATGATGAATCTTGGCCATTAATCTGTATATTGACAAAATTTCTGTAGTTACTGCAACAGACATGTGTTTTCTGGCACAGCAGGAAGCAGCATTTAACAAAAGCTTCCTATGAACAATTTACTAAAAGCGATTAGACTTACATCAAAAGAAAGTTACATCGATGAAAACAAAACAGCTCTTTTAAATTAAGGCTTTTAAGCTGTTCTTTGTGTATTCCGTTTTGATAACTGGGTGGCTTAAGCCACTTTACACATGTCGATTTTCTTTCGGAAGTAATTATGATATCCGAAGATTGCTTACTAGTTAGTATCTTTTCTAGAACTACATAAGTGAGAGAGTATTTATAAAGATACCGGTAAATCATAACGGAAATCATAAATCAGATTCAAAATTACTTCTTAGTTACAACATAATAGTTATTCTAAAGGGTATTCAACAAATTGGTATTACCTTATTTCGTACCAAGCTATAAAACTGCTTCGAAAACAAAAATCAAACCCTCTTGACATGAAAGTTCTAAATATGAAGGCTCTAAATATGAGACAGAATCAAGGAATAACCCACCTGACGCATGCGTAAGACATATTTAGACTTAGCTGAGCCTTTGTTACCAATTTCAAGCTAGAAAGTATAATGGAAAAATAATCAATCGAAGGTTCTCGAAACCAATCTCGAAAATTGATAAGCCATTTACTTAAGTAATTACAGTCTTAAGTATCAAGATACGTTTTGCATTATCAATTTCATTTTTCTCTTATTTACTCTGCTTTCAATTATTTTAACACATATAAATTGCGGCCAAATCTAGAAAACTTACGTCTCTTATTGGTTATGCGGATAAAATTTTTAACCGTTAAATTTTCATTTACATTATTGAGTTACTTCTACTTCTACGTATTTAATCAACTACTTCAATAATGAGGCTCTGTTGATGTAAAAAAAAACAATAATGTGAAAATAAAAGAAGATTTAATTGCTAGAGAGGAAGAAAAGATATTGATAAATAGGTTTGGCAACTGAGCAGCAATAATGGCACAATTGCAATTGGTGAGTTAAACCTATGGGTTATGCAATTGTGACAGGTTATTCTAGGTTTGGCAACTGAGCAGCAATAATGGCACAGTTGCAATAGGTCAGTTAAACCTATGGGTTATGCAGTTGTGATAGGTTATTCTCATGGTTCTTTGCAACACATCGGCTCACAGTGAAAACTGCTCTGCAACCCTCCCTATTTATCAATTCTTGCCATTTTTTTGTTTTACATATGCGATTTTTTTTTATTTAGTTAAAAAATAGCATTTTTAAAAGAGCCAATTGTTTTGGAGTCTACACGTATTTTTTTATAAGAAACTAAAAAATTGACCCAGTACTGAAAGTTCCTTAAAATTTCTAGATTTTGAGTACTGAAAGTTTCTTAAGAGTTTCTTGAATATCCATATTGGCAACATAGTTATTCCATCTGAATGATGTTCCAATCCCATTTATCAATCGTATTTGAATGCATATGGGTTTCCTGTTTGTCTGCTTGTCACAGAAATGCGTTATTGCAGACGAAACACGGGAATTAAAAGAACATTTTTCGCTGTCTGTGGTGAAAAGTTTCCTACGTAAAAAATTTCCAGTACTGGAGTTTCTTAAATTTTTGGCCATTCCAGAGTTTGGGTTTCTTATAAAGGGTTTCTTATGGAATAGTAACAGGGTTTAATAAAATACGTGTATACCAACCTAATTGAATAGATATAACCTTATCTCTTATACCGCACTCACACTGCAGGTTAAACCGGTTTAAATTAAACCAGTTTAATAAATGTTGCGTTCTGATTGGTCAATCCAAGGATTCGAATCGATTTGATTGGTGGAAATTTTACCTGGTTTAAATAACGCTGGTTTAAATGTGCGAGTGTGAAAACAGTATTGTTCTAGCGGCGAAAAATCCTTACAAATGTAACCTTCATTTTGCATTCCTTCAGCAGCCGGTCTGCAAATGCAGGCAATGTCTGCTGTCCTCCTCCAGCAATTGAGCCATCACTGACCAGCAACCTGCTGTCGTGCATGTATTTCTGTAAACAGAATAAAAAGAATGGTGAGCAGTAGAGACTAAACAGGAAGTAGAAAAATAGGCTTTTTCAAAAAGACAACAAAACAGATAAACAACAGAAAAAAACTATGTGGAAAAATATAAAAGCAGTTACCTTTACTCTCTCGGCCAATTTTTCTTTAATTTTCTGACCTTCCTGTGAAAAAAAGAATAAAAGACTTGATACACTTGTTTATACACTTAATATAAAAGTTTCAGTTACTTTCATCGAAAGATTCTTTACTGGTCAGATTACTGTTTAGATAAATACGTCATCTGTGCATATCAATTTTTCTCCCTTACAATATTATCGAATCATCGACTTAGCTGCTTGTTCGATTACTTAGTCATTAGCTAGTGAAATAGAAAAACTAGCACACTTAATAAATGGGATGCAAAACCATTAAGCTAGCAAATTAGAAAGTAAGCAATTAAGTTAGCTAGTTTGTTAGTTAGTTAGTCAGTTAGTTAGTTAGTTAGTTAGTTAGTTAGTTGGTTAGTTAGCTAGCTAGTTAGTTAGTTCGTTAGTTAGTTAGTTAGTTAGTTAGTTAATTAATTAGTTAATTAGTTAGTTGTTAGCTAGTTGGTTAGTTAGTGAGTCAGTTTGTCAGTTGGTTATATAGCCAATTAGTTAGTTAGTTAGTTAGTTAGTTAGTAAGTTTTTTAGTTAGATAGTTACTTAGTTAGTTAATTAGTTATTTAGTTAGTTAGTTAGTTAGTTAGTTAGTTAGTTAGTTAGTTTGTAACTAAGTTAGTTCATAGTTAAATATGTTAAATCAATTCGTTAGCTGTTTGGTTAGTTAGTTTATTAGGTATTGATTTCAGTTAGTTTAGGTAGCTTAGCTTGGCTTAGCTTTTGTTTCACTTAGCCTGGCTTAGCATGCAGCCTAGCTTAGCAGTCGATCAAGATGTTAGTTAGTTTTCTGTTATTTACACATGTAAAGCTTGAAAATTTAATCACATATTCCACAAGGAAATTCTGTTTTCACTTCTTTAGTTTAGCGAATAGTTGTTCCTTACAACAAATTTCCAAGGTTAAATCAGAGAATTTAAAAATTTTGATGAAGGAGTTTTTTGCAAAAGTATCACTTCAATAAGACTCAAGTTACCTGAGTAGCCTTAATAGCCCTGTTCAGCAATATGTGTTCTTGTTGCTGCATTTTCTTGTCACGCTTCTTCCAGTTTACTTTACCAACTTTTTTACTTCAAACAAAACAAAAGTCTTTAAATTACAAATGACAAAACAGCAAAATTAAAAGGTCTAAAGCAGTTCTTGAATGTTACTTGATTAGTAATGCTTCTGGCAAAACAGAGAAGAATCGCCATTTACAAAACAAATAATTTCGATATCAAGGTTGGTCACCTTCATGAGAAATACCGTAAAAAATTCCAGGAAAAGGATAATGTTATACAGTTAGCAAAAATAGCCTTGATCCAGTACAGTCCTTAAAGTTTAAAAGAGGCTTTTGTGAAAGAGTACTTTCTCAATTTTAGCACAAAGTTCTGAATTCTCAATGATAGTATTCATCTGCGTGTGCACTGAATTAAATATTGTATGAGTCAGTAGCAGTGTTACCTGGAAGATCCTTGAGGACCACCAAGAAGATCGACTACCAAATTGGGAAAACAATCTCTCGTTTTATCTGAAAAATGAATTAAAAGCAATTCAGAAAAATATTCACTAAATCAGATTGAAACATGATCTTTTAATTTCAGGTTTGAATGCGTTGTAGAATTCAGAACATCAAGGTGGATAAGTCTAGATATATACAAAACTCGGAGCAAAATCTCTGGACAGAAGTATTTATCTAGAGTAACGGGGGTTGAGAATTGTGGAGAGGGCTGAACTAATCTTCTTTCAAATAACAAGGAAGATTGGAAAAGAGGGGTTAGAAAATTCGAAATATTAGTTTTTAAAGACTAGATTCAGTTATATTTTGTTCAAACAATGATCTTACACAAAGCTACAGAGAGACACAAATGAGAGCGAGGGGCGATTCACTCCTTGGAAGTCTCGTACACCTTTGACGCAAGTCCTATTGTTTTCTTGGAAATCCCTTGAAAGTCCTTTTGTTTTAATAGAAATCTCGTACTCTTTTTCGCAGAGTGAAATGCCCCTCGAATGAGAGCTAGCTTATTTAGAAAGTGGGATAACGATAAATTTAAGGAATTGTTATAAAGATTTAGATATGGTGTTGACTTCAGTATTTCAGATTCTCAAGAATCAAGTAAAAGGCAGCTAGAATTAACTTTTGGGTTGTAAATTTTTTCGATGACGGTTCCTCGGTATTCCTGCCTTTTTTAATATTATATTGATTCAAAAGCAGCCCTATCGACAATGTGCCAAAAGTCTAACTTAGTGCAATTTGCTGTATACGTAACTTGCTATAAGATCAATGGTTCAAATCATGATTCAAATACCTCTTTGTGGAACTGGTTTCAAAACATGTGGTGCTTGGGCAGTGTAATCAATATGATTCGAACGATTAACATATGCTTCAACTGAAAAAGAATTTGAATAAATTCATTTTGATAATGATAGCAAAATACGAAATTCAATCCTTTCGATGATCTGAATCAACAATATGATTAATTTAAAGATAGCTAGTAAAAGACGCATGATTATAAAAAAACCTTGCCAAATATATCATAACTACAACAACATTACAACAATATAACATTATAACAACAACAAGAAAATAAACATCATCATAAACATCCTTGTCAATGATATCATGAATCATCATAAAAAACAACTTGGAGATCATCATTTACCCAATGATAATCATGTTCCTAAAAAACAAATTACAAACAGAAACAATCTACTAAATACAGAATGTAACAGAATTTCGTGATATTATCTTTGCAATCAGCTACGAAAAACTAAGAAAAAAGTTTATTCCCTTTCCACTGAATCAAAAAAATAGACCTCCTTTGACTCTCAAACCTAAAATATGATATTCAATTCGACATAAACACAGTAACGAAATAGAAGTCGAATCTGCCACCTCCTGAAAAGTATTCGAAGCTGAAGAATAACAATTCTAGTTGCTTTTCAGCCTTTGGCAACAACAGTATACTTTGCAACACAACAGACCTAGTTTATGTGACCCTTCACGTTATGACGTATTACACAAGGTAACTCACCTAAAGAGGACTACAAGCCCAGAGCGCAGTATTGGTGGCTTCAAGTTGTATCAAAAACACTGGCATATTTCATAATTCAAAATGACCAAATGACTAGGAGGGATCCTTAGAGAGTCGATTAGAAAAGCCAATGGAGTTTTCGGTGGTATATCTCGTTCAATATAGAGAGTAAAAACAATCTATGGAACTCTGATTCACGCTACACTTCGAGGTTTTACTAATTTTATCTAAATCAATGTAGTTTCATTAGTTCTGTTACGTAGTTCCACTGGTTTCTTTGTCCAAAAATTCAAAATATAAGCTACAACCACTAAGATCTGTACAAGAAGCCGTTTGAGTGATCTGCAATAGACCATTTCAGCTAAGGGCCTCGTTTTCAAAAAAATTGAAAATTACGTCATAGAGAAATATCGACTTCAGATTCAAATCCAGCACCTTCTTTGTAGTGTCGACGCAAATTTTTACGCGTCTAGTCCTTCCGATGTTGATTCTATAGTGATTAAAAGTTTGAAAATTTATAAGGGTTTTGACCGTGTAAAATGACTGAGGGTGTAAAATTTCACCCCCAGCGATTTTTCACGGTCAAATCCTTTATAGAATTTCAAACTTTTAACACCTATAAAATCAATACCTCAAGGACTAGAAGCATAAAGCTTTGGCTCAACGCTAAAAAGAAGGTGTTGAATTGGAATCTGAAGTCGAAATTTCTCTATGACTTAATTTTCAATTTTTTTGAAAACGAGGCCCTTAGTTGAAATGGTCTATTACGTACATGGAAAGGCAGGTAGCAAGAGCATCCTTTATCCTTCCTCCGCTTTCCTTTTATTTTTTCAAGATACCTTAGAGTAACACCGGTCGCTTAGCTGTGACAGACTTACGAGAGAAGAAAATCAGAAGACTGATGAATAATGAATTAACACGTAAAATCTAACTTACTTGACTTTGGAAAATAGCTGCACCTTTCGTAGATATGGGATCTAATAATCCCTAGCCTCACTTTCAGCAAGTCTCTTTTCTTATCGAAAAATGACAGCCTCGGATTGGAATCTTCCCAGGAGGCTAGGATTTTCATATCAATCAATGTAGCGAATCCTTGAGTTTCAACAAACAATGTCATGAATGGTAAGGACGATGTTGATTGGTCAGAAAGAAAAGCTGCTTTGTCAAAGTTCTGCATATGCTCTCTGTTTGACAACCATTGTTCTTTGTCTTGCCTTGGAATAATTACAAAAGACTCATACTCTACAAGCATTTGTGTGAATCGATTTAGAAAAATATCCCGAATGACAATATTGAGTTCATTTTCATGTTGGACCTTGCGACTGATCTGCTGTGCCCTTTCCCCATATATAAACAAGTTCTCACGACCTACGAAGGTTGATGCATTCAAATTGTTACTTATCCTATCTTTTATTATCACAGACGATGGGTCTATCCCCGCTTTCTGGGCGAGTGCCATCATTGCGGCTAATCTTGGATTTGGTAGAGTTTTGCTGCCATCTTTGACTCCATCGCTGTCTTCATTCTTGTCCTGGTGTGCGTTCTGACAAGTCTGTTTGCTGCTTGACGTTTTGGGATCCAGAACAGTGAGCTTGCGGGTCTGCATCTTGTAACTTATATCATTGTAATCTTTGCGTCGTAATGACGGTGAGGAAGATTTAGAGCGGTGACGACGCACAACTGGACGATCGTCCTTTGAAACGCGGCCCCTGATTCTGTTCTGATTCTTAAAACTAGATGCCCTATTCGGTGGAACACGCTCCCTCTTTTCGTAAGAACTCTCCAATTCAGAACTAATACTTTCGTAGCTAGAGTTTCCATCATAACTATCTTCTTTTCTAGGTGTATTGTTTTGCCTGAGAAAAACCGAACCCTTTGGAGGATCAACTCCAAATTTAGATAAAACATCTGCTATTTCTTTGATAAGATCTTCTCTGCCAGGAAGCTCAGGAATTTCTTCAGGTAACTCTATTCTGTTATCATCCATATCGTATAGACAAAGGGACGCCTACAAAAAAAATTGTTTAAGCTTTTTTCTAATTTTTCCTTTTTAAGATCTAGAGAAACTTTCAAATAGCAGACAAGTCATTTGGAGAAAGGGGACGGGACTTTCTTCAGCACAAGGTTTAATTTATATTCCTGTAATAGCTTATTAATGTTCATGACACTTTTTTAACTCTATTCAAGCATCCAAGTTTTTTTACTATGAACATCGAACATCAACGAAAGCCCTTCGTGAGCACAGACAGGGTGCATGCAAATACGGTAATTCATTGTCCAGCAAAAAATACGGCATTTTTTGGTGTGAGAAAAGCCCTGGCCAAACGATTAAACATTTGAAGATGATTACAAACTCCGGATTCGCTCCGCTTACTCTACGAGACAGTAAATTTCTTCACTGCAACATGCATTTTTTGGTCATATAATACAATTAATGACCCAGAGAAAGCCATCATGCTCGGAATGGTGTAAGGCATAACCCTTATAGTCACCATAGAGGGAGACCCACATGTAGACGGCTAACAGAGCTGAAAAGGTTACAGGGATGACCATTGTAGACCTTCCGAGGGGCACTTGAGACAGCCCTGGTTAGAGAAACTTGGACTGGAGAGTCGTGGATATTCGGAGTCGATCATCGCCGAACAAGAAGAAAAATCTAGACTCGATAACCTGCCTGGCTGATTTTAAGTAATGGGGCAATAATGGGGCTAAGTTGAAATACAACACATATTTCCCCTCACCAAACAGTTTGATCAAGAATTAGCACTTTTTACGTGGGGATTACGATACAATTTACATATACAAGTAAATTACAAAGAAACAAACACAAGTATTGGGCAAAACTACTAACCTCGCAAGGGATTTCCATATTCTCACGATCTTCCTCTGTCTGACAATAAACACCCATCAGGAATGGAACAGGAGCATCCAGAAAATGAAGGAGATTAGAGGGTAGAATGGGGACATACACATGTTGCCAAAGTAACGGAAACAGTAACGTTGTCAGTGCTTCGGATATCATCATGAACTTTTTGAGATCTACAAAGTAACGAATGCCCCATTATATTTGGGAAAATATTTCATTTGATTTTAATTCTTAAGTTCAGTGGCCACGTCACTCAAAAGACCTGTTTGCAATGGGCCGTGCCGCTTAATACTATTACAAAAGAAGAAGGCAAAAAATTCCAATAAAAAAGGTAGATACAAATTCTGTTATTTTAATTTAGATATTTGTCCATCACTTTCATAAGGGACAGATGATTAAGTATTCCTGAGGAGGCTCTACGATAAGAAATCGGCCACTCGTCTGAAGATGGTGATCGTTAAATGTCACCGAAATATTATGAGTCGTTTAAATTTAGACAAATGTTTGCAAATAGATGTATAGTGAATTAAACATTCTTTAGTTTAGGTCCTTCCTTATAATTTTTAGGCCGTTTCTATTGCTATTCATTCATTCTGTTGTTTTGCACCACTCAACAACGCATCTCATTATTCCCGCATCACCCAAGTCATTCGCGACACCCACACATGCCTGCATTACATCATATCACCAGGTCATTCCCGCGTTAGTTCAATCATTGCCTTATTTGTGAAGCTTCTCAATTCTCATTGCATTTCCTTCAACATCGTACAATAGCTATTTTCCTTATTTGTAACTTTTGGATTCTTAGGCAACTTCCGTATCTCATCTTAAAATACCTGTGTTTCTTTGTAAATATTTAGTTCAGTAGATAGTTCAGCAGATTGCTAATACGAAACGCTCGTCTCTTTCTCTGGTCTTTCGCTGGCTAAGTGCTTCGTGTTATATTAAAATGATTTCAATTTCATTGATAATCTGATGTCGTTCAAAATGAATTTGATAGGATAATTGCAAATCGCTCAAACAAAAAAACTCCGAAACGAGAATTGAGCTAATCACTGTGCAGTATACAACTGCAGTCACAAACAATCAAACTTGTCATCAGCAAAACTGTATTCAATAGTGTTTACTGCTGTTTGTCTGCCTTTAGTTTCTTGAGTGTTCAGACATTTAAAAGTGAAAATCATAACACGCAGTTAATTCTACAATTATACAGGCAAGTATTGACCTAAACGTTTCATGATGTAAATCAACTTCCAAGTATTTGTTAATCAAAGCGGCATACCACAATTAAAGGTATTTGAACCAAAGACTGCATGATCAGAGAGCCAACGACGATTCCACTGAGCTGGCTCGATGAAATCGTCGAGTAAACCTTCAAGTCATAAAGCTCAACACTCTCCTCCCATTTGGCTTTTTGTGATTCGGCTATGTCGAAAATTCTTCAGCACCATAACTATCTACATATATTTGGCATGAATGGCGTAGTTATGGCGTAATCATAGCCGAAACACAAAAAAATGGGAGGAGAGTCTTGGGCTGTTTTGAAGAGTTACTCAACGACTTCATTAAGCTCTTTAGCTCAGGGAATCGACTTTGGCTCTCTGATCATGCAGTTATGGGTTCAAATCCTTTCAATTGTTGTATGAACTATGGAAAAATCCATCATGGTGTTCACCTTTCACGAAAAATATGTATTATAAAAGCAATACATCAGTATACCTGAGCCCACTATTAGAATCTGATGTTCCAACAGAAGACATGTGTAAAGGTCTACGACATTCTCGATACCCAATGTCAAGAAAACCTCTTTGATAGAATAATCAAATAGTGGTAACTCATCTATGTTCGGTTGTTGCGCTGTAATGCTAGCTCCTCCACAGCTGAATCGCAGTGACCTTCCTGGTGGTGGCATTGGCACTTCATAAAGAATGTTATATACGTAAGACTCAGTATGTAATGCCATGTCAATTTCATTGAATCCAACTTGAAGTAGTTCTCGCAGGAAAGTTTCAGCGGCCGAGATGAATGGCTTTTGCATTATCAGGCAAATGCATTTGGAACAATATAAGATATCTTGCGAAGGATCATAGCTGAAACATACAGAATCAATAAGGTTTTAATTGCATAATAATTAGTAATTAGCCTATTTCAATGAACGGCTGACAGGTTACTAAGACCCCTTTTACACTATGCTGGTATGAGATGAATACGGTACGAAACTATACCGTTTTGGCCTCGACTACATCCTCTCAACTTGCAACACGGCATGTGTAAAAAAAATTTGAAATTTTACTAGAAATCAGTGAAATTTTGTACTACTCAAAGAATAAAAAAAACAATTACAATGTAAGCCATACAAAGTTACCTTGAGACTGTCGCATGATGCTTATACTTTCGATCAATACTACCCATATAAGATCCTTCGGGATTGAACTGTGATTTTTCTTTCGCTTGCCATAAAGCCTCTTGCTCGGCATTGTACATATTCACCAGCGTGTACATGGCAGCAGAAATCTCCTCACATTGAACTTTCTCAAAGAATGTCAATGCACAGCCATACACACGAGATCCATCTTCTCTCGTAAGTAGAAAGGAATGAAATGCACAGTCTGGTTTTTCATTGATTTTGAATGATATTCCACGTGGGAAACATAGCTAAATTAAGAAGAAAACGCTTAATGCAAATAAAAACAGTAACACCATAGAATCATACGTAGAACAATATACTATATTTGTAATGAATGGCCAACGCTAGTATTGATGTTTTCACAATTGGCATACCCCATTAGATGGGATTCAAACCAAAAAGCTGAATGATCAAATAGACAGCATCGATTTCACTGAGCTATAGCGCTCAATGAAATAGTAGAGAAACTCTCCCAACCATACATATTTGTATATATTTGTCATGAGGAATGGCGTTCATGACAAATATAAACAGATATGTATGGTGCTGAAGAAGGCTCAACAAACACAAAAGTCAAACAGGAGGAGAGCCCTGGACTGTATGACTTGGAGAGTTACTCAGCAATTTAATTGAGCTCTACAGCTCAGTGAAAACGTTGTTGGCTCTCTTGTCATGCATAGACCATTTCGGGGTTCACAACGCCATATTCTAAGTGGGGCGAAAACTGCTCTAAATTCAATGGCAGCCTATATGAGAAAAGTTTTAAAATTCGTATTCTGAGAAAGTATGTAAACTCTCAATTTGTCTCTGAATTATCAGATTTCGATGTAAAATACACTTTTCAAGCATAAGAAAGAGTTTTTTAGCCTAGATTGATTGAAATTTAGCCTGTACTCACTATGAAATTTGCCGGTTTTGCGCAATCTGTCATGGAAGCGCAACATAGAATTTAATGTGGCATTGCGAATTCATAGTGAGTACAGGCAAAATTTCAATGAATATAGGCTTAAAAACTCTTTGTTATGCTTGAAAAGTGTATTTTACATCGAAATCTGATAAATTGGAGACAAATTGAGAGTTTATTTTCTCAGAATACAAATTTTAAAACTTTTCTTGTATAGGCTGCCATTGAATTTTAGAGCGGTTTTTGCCCCACTTAGAATATGGCGTCGTGAACCCCGAAATTGTCTATTCCAGTTTTGATTCTAATCTATTGTGGTATGCCACTTGTGGAATAATCTGTCCTTATATATGAACTTATCTATATTTGAACTTGAGACAAAATTCAATGACATATCAAAGGTTCTGCTTCAGCAAATGAGTAACATTCAAGGGTGGAAGCTTGAAAATTGATTCTAAACCAAGATGCTAATTGCCCAGATGAGTAATTGTGTAGACGGGGCCTGAAGCCCATCTGAAGACAAATCTATCTGTAAATAATCACCCCTTCTCCTAAGGGACTATGAAAATCTCAAAAAGTCTAGTATTTTAAACATTCTTTCTTCCTCTAATAAGACTATCAGAACTGTAACAAGATGCAAAATTCAAAACTGTTTAGATATAAAGACATATTTTAAATGTGCAATCATTGCCCAAAATATTTGAGACACTATGATATAAGTAGCTATGTTTTACCTTGAAAATCTGGTCCCACTATACCATATTTAACATATTTAGGTAATTAGGCCCCCCTCCCCCCTGTCTCAGTGTTGAGACCACTGGCAACATCTGTTTCACCAACATTGAGTTGGGGGGGGGGGAGGGGGTATTCATCTTAAGAGGGAGGATTTTGAAAAAATTCAGTGTCCCAGCACCTTTGGCAAGGATTGTAGGTTATCAAGCTGTACTTGAACCTACCATTTTTACACCAATATCATCAAATGCATTGCTTGGGATTTCTTTAGGCACATGCAACAAGACACTGGCTTTATAACGTTGCTCAAATGGGCAAACTGACACAGCGTCTCCTAAAAAAAACATAGAACTTTGCAGCAGTGCTGCATAATGGTGAATGCGAAATTGGTTATTTAGCGGAAGGCTCTCAGAAGTAGATAGCACACCACCTCAATCCTGACTGTGAGGCAACTGTGGCTTGGGCAAAACCCCGATCTTGCTGAAGCTCCTGACGCCATGCCAGGAGAATAAAAGGATGATGCCACAGTGAAGGCAAGTAAAATTACCCTGCTTTGCACTCTCTGCAGAGTTGGGCAAGTGCACACCAGAGATTATTTCCATCTTTGAATGGTGCACACTTAAAAGGGCGCATAGTCATCATCAATTTTACAAAAAGGGGGTGGCACAAGTACCTTGTGTTAAATGTTCATTGAACGCGAACAAATGATCTGCTGCACATTGAAGAAAGTGTGGAGGAGATCCAGTCGACAAACGTGCAAGTGCAACAAAAACGCTCAGTTCTGTTCAGGAAACAAACACCAGACAAGTGTTTTATGCAAACCAAAAGTGATTCTGACATTCAGTAAACATATAATTGAAGGAAACAAAAAAAATCAGAAATTTTGTGCATCCTTGAAGTTGAAGTGCACACAAAAATTTCAAGTGCACACTGCACACAAAAATTTCAAGTGCACACTTGCACATATGAAAATTTGGTCAAGCACACTCGAGATCTCGTTGAAAAAGGCCATACTCTGCAGACTGGGCCTTGCCAAGGCTATGTAACTGGGATCCGAAATACCTGGCACTAAAAGAGTAGTTAGGGTGCAGCACTGTGGTTAAAAATCACATTTTTGCACTGTTAGTACCTACCATATAAAAGCAATAAACGACAAACGTCAAATACTTTGACATGAGCTAAACCCACTAGACTTAACCCGCTGAATACACTCTAACAGAGAAATGGATAACCATATTTCTTCAGTGTCGAATACTGAATCAAATAACACAGTCCGGAAATTACCCACCATGAAATTTTTCAGGCTCCAGTCCTGATTTCTTGTCTAGGCCACAGACGGCGAAGTAATCTGCGAGTCTTTGTTGCTGATAGTTTGACATTATTGTTGGTGTGCGTGAGTCTTAATGTACGTCATATTCTTGATCAAAAAACCTTTTGGTTTTTATGCTTCGTTCCTGGAAAGTATAAAACTTTTTGGAAACTTTGCTAGATAAACCTTAGTTCGATGTTGATGAAACAAAATCACAACAAGAACAAATTAACCAAGTCTCAATTCCACTCTTCCTGTAAACGAGGCAAATTGCGTCATTTCGATTTTCAATATTTTCCTTTTAGACAACAGGTTTAACGGCAGTTAATGTATTCTCAAGAAACTGGCCGGTCAGAGTTCCAGCCTTTGTTGCATGAGCAAGGAACCCAATAAACGGTCGGTGATTCTGATTTGCAAAGCAAATTTCGGCCAGTAGGGAGAAATCGCACGAACCAAGACAAGTTATCTTATGGGTGATTGAATTCGAATGAAACTCTCTTCGAGAAAACAATGCTAAATACGTAGAGAGATTTCCTGAAGATCAGCCAGATTCCATAGGGACTTCTAGACAGGTAGACTTCTGTACAGGAAACCTAATTTATTAGAATAATTATAACAGTTTCTTTCGCCATTAACGTTGCTTAAATTTGAAATTTAACCATCATTAATATACAATGATCCAAAAAAAGTCTTGATTTTAATTAAATATTTAATATGCATAATACACTGATCTTATAATAAGAGCTTACTTTGAATAAATTCTTTATTTAAAGATCATAGGTTATATACGAGAAATTAGACCTTTCATACTTTATCCTATTACCTGCTGTAAATGATTTATTGAACAGGCAAACCGGGCAATGCACTTTAATGCCAACTTTTCCTGCTCAAGGTCTCGGATATAACTGTAAATACCTAAGGGTCCCTACTTTGCTGACAAATCTTTTGCACTCAGGCACTTTCGCACGCTTTTCTGTCAGACACACTGTGTTTTTCCTTCACGATTAACGCATTGCCTCAAAACCCCTACCTCTTTAAAACGCTTCACCTTTTCACGCAAAATGGCAATACATTCCCCCCTTATAATGCCTCCCTAGTCAGACTTCGCTAGAATAACACTGAACTGAGAAGAACTAAATAAAGGAAGATTTGCTATAGTAGAGAAACTGTTAGCCATATTTTACTGTTCTTCGTTTCATAAAATGCATTTACGACAACACAGGCAGATTCACTTCCTGTGCATCCGCCCATTGTTCCAGCAAAATTGCAAGACTTCTGGCAGCTTTTTTTATGCAAAATGAAGCTTGCGGTAGAAACATCACGACGCAAACAAAGCAAAAGACAACTTTGTTTGGTCACCTTGCTGTATCCACTAGCTGAGTGATGTTCAAAACAAAATACCAATCCCATGCCAATCTAGCATTGCTCTTCTGATTGGCCCATTTCGATTTGCATCTAGGCATGTGTAACGATCGGGGTTCTTTGCTATGGAGAAGAGCAAACAGGCAAGGCCCGAGGGCCTAAGCCTTAGAGAGAAGCACTTCTGTATTTTGACTAGCTTCTATCTTAGCATCGACGAAATCCCCCTTACACGGAAATACCAACTTATTTATATCTACAAAGATTGACAGGATACTAATTACTATTGAAAGCATTGACGTACAACAACATGATACAGACCAGGAAAACATGATACGACGCACGACGCTCAAACGCTATCGTTACACCATCCCCTCCCTTTTAAATATAGCTACATACTAACGAGTCACGAGTCGCTAAAATCGTCTATTAACTAAACAAAATAAATCAAAATTGACATTGCAAAAAGCTCGGAAGCAATGGCAAAGAAGAGTTGCTTTGAATCAAAGTTTTGCCGAAAGTTGTTGACCATCGCTGTAAAGCTTCTCTGCCCTTTCCCAGTATTCAGTGCTCCAAACGAAACTCGAAGATCTGAAACAAATGTGATACATCGCTTGATAATCCCTGATTTTTTGGGGGTATTTTCTGAAAAAGAGGCTCAAAGGCCCCGGGGTCGGGGTACTTCCATTGTTCGTTATACTAGACGTGCAGCCCAAATCGGTCACTTTTTCAGCGCCAATTTCCTTACATATGGGTTGATTTTTCGTAAAGAACCTCTACACATGGGTAGTAAAATATATAAAAAATGATAGGCATGCATTGCTTTGAAAAGCCTATGAAAAAGCGCGTTTTAGTTTTCAGCGCAAATGCCTTTCGCCGCATTTAGAGCTGCGAAATTGGGTTCAAACATTTGCGATATTGGTACAAATGCGTAAAAAATTTCGTTGTTTTTTCTATACATGGGTACCACGACGAACAGAATTTATCGGTAGATATAGGTGGGTTTGGAAAAACTGGGCGGCACGTCTAGTCATTTGAAACAATGAAGTACCCCCCCCCCCGGGTCAAAGGCGCGAATTTTTAATTCAACATGGCTGCAGTAAATACAGTAAATCGACCTTGACTAAAATTCGACCATATAAAGCAACGCTGCATTTATGTTGAACTTGTGAATTAAGTGCAGCAGTTAATAAAATTGCCACTTCGAATGGGTGAATTTAGCTCGAACTTAACTCAAATCTTGCTTGAATTAAAATTCAACATGACCTAAAAGCAGCCTTATAAAGTGAAGCATAGAGAGGGTGGGACATATTGGTCGCTCATTCGGGTAGGGTTTTTGCCGATTTCAGGTATCTTCTCTTTCGGGTATCTTTTTTGCCGAGTTTGGTACACATTCGGGTGCCATTTAACACTTCGGGTAGCTTTTTGGCCTCTGGGACCCTTTCGGGTCATATCTTAAACACAGTATCGTTCAGGGTCGATTTTCTATTTCCAATACTATCTGCGGCATTGAGTGGCCCTAGTGATCCGTTTGAAAGGTGCCGACGAAGATCGAAGTAATGAAATCGGTCTTTTATGACCGCTATTTTTGACCAAGTATCTTTTCGGTTTTGTATTTCACGATATTTCGCGTCCGTTTTTTGGTATCTTTATCGCCGTATTCATTCAGGTGTACCTTGCGACCCCACGAAAGCTCACCAGTACCCAGTTTTTCTGGAACAATCTCCGGGGGTATTTAAAAACTTTAATACTTGCCAAAACTGTTTGTGTTCAGTCCCTCCCTCTTCAAGAGCAACGATAGATCTTATTTGTAAGTGACAATGATAACGATACGATTGCGTTAACTATAGGTTCCAGGGGAGACAAAATCACCAAGATTGCTTTTGGGGGATGGGATTAAAGAAAATTAGACCCGCATAAGCAAATGCAGGGTTGGTAGATGAATCGAAAGTGCAGGTTTTTGCGGTCTTTTAGTCTGATCTGCACATTTGGCATTGAGAGATGGAAAATGAACAAATAAAATATAATTTTGATTTGAATAGAAATAAAATTTGCTAAAGTACAGATAAAGTTAAAAATATTGTAATTAGAAGAGTCTCTAAAATATACTAAATATATTTAAGGAAATCTACATGAGGGTAAAATATTGAAATTATGATATTAATTACAAAAGAAGAAACTGGCAAAGAAATATAGATGAAACTCATATGGAGCACCTAAAG
>JACTAT010000113.1:0-67306 GCA_014526335.1 Chrysaora quinquecirrha
GGAAGATGATAATGATGAGGGTGCTGATTATGATTATGATTATGATGACCACGATGATGATAATGATAATGATGTTTATAATGATGATGATGATGATGATGATGATGATGATAATGATGTTTCTAATGATGATGACGCTTGTGTAGATGATGAAGATGATTATGATGGTGATGATGATGATGATGATGATGATGATGATGATGATGATGATGTTGACGATGATGATGATGATTTTGGTTATAATTGTGATTGTGATTGCGATCATGATTATGACTGGGATTATGGTTATTATTGTGATTGCAAATGTGATTGTTGTGATTGTGATTATAAGTATTTTTTTTTTATCTTTATAGTTATACAAAAGAATCATTGCGATTGATTTCTGAAGATAAGCAGCGACGTCTCGGTGTCAAAAGTCCAACTCACAAAGAGGTAACTATCTTCAATTATTCTTGTTTTCCCTCTGGTGTAGTATCGTGTTCCCGTAGCAGGGGCGTAGGAGGGTATTGAAAAATAGGGGGGCACATGAAAAAAGGGGCACTAAAGTGAGCAAGTGCGCCGAAGGCGTACGGGGTGCGGGGGCATGCTCCCCCGGAAAATTTTGAATATTGAAGCAGCTACTTTGGCTCTGGTAGCCTCTTTCGTACTAAAATTCTTAATTATATAAACATATTTTCCAAGGCAGTTGGTGGTCCTACTTAGCCTTTCAAGGTGTAATTTCGATCAAGCTTTTGATGTATTGCAACAACAAATCAATTCAACTAATATAGCAAATTAAGATATTAAGTTCAGAATGAGTTTATGAAGAAAAAAACTAAATTCCAACAAAAATAAAAGCCTAGATTTTGGCAACAGAACGAAAAACCTGCAACAAAAATTGAAGTCATATCTATTATTTCCATTAAAAAGCTAGTGTCTTAAATAGAGAGTAGGTCTTTCATTGCATTTTGTTAAGTACAAAACTCAAAGAATACTGTAGTTTAAAATAAAGAAGGGGCACTTTTCAGATATAAAAGGGGCGGGCATAAGATTTGGCAGAAAAGCGGGGGGGCACGTGCCCCCCTGGCCCCCCGGCTCCTACGCCACTGTCCCGTAGTCAATAAAACTCAATCTTCATGTCTTTTAAAATCTAATTTCATAGTTGTGCACTTGAAAAACAACGCTAACACAAAGCATTTTATAAGATTGAATTCAGAAATCGTTAACTGGGGGGGGGGGGATTTGTATATTTTGCTTGCATGGGCATCCATTTTCACGATTCTGGTATAAGGAACGGTGTCAAATTTCCAGAAACCGTTGAATTTATTGAACATTCATTTGTTTTTTCCAGAGTTCAAAAGGAACCACAATCAGCCCAGCAACATCGACCACGGATACTGCTGACGAAAACAGTGATGAGAGAATCACTGTTTTAGAGATCTACAGGAAAAGTGATAGCAGGACTGATGGCTCCCACCAAAGCAAATATATACACTTGGGTTGAAGAACATCCTACTTTCGAAGTATTCAGACCAGGTAGGCTATTACATTCTGAATTAACCACAACCATTTCGAAAAGAATAAGTAATAATCAAATTTAGAGTTTTTGGAGTATTTTTACGTGGATGCGGACCAGTCGTCTTGGCTGAGATGGGCCTTATATCGGTTTACGTGGAGCTATCTCGGGGCTACATGAGTTATGACCGGAATGTGCGTTGCTGAAATTCTGAGGCTTAAACCTACCTTCAATAATAATGTACTTTAGACCAACTTTCGATACTGTTTTTAAGATTTCATAAAACTCATGACTACCTTAAGCAATTTTGCACAAAATAGAATAAATAACCCATGTTTAGAGAATTTTTTGGAAAAGCCCTACCCTTGTCCACCCTTATGAACCAAACGAGCGGTATACACCCGTACCAATTTTCTATTATATGTCCCCGGCAGCAACATAACGTAAAAGCATGATTAGGCCTGCGGATAGAATTACGTAAATCTATGCTTAAGTCCCACTCTTCGTAAAACCATGACTATGGTAAAACCAACATCAAATGTTACCCACATCAGCAGCCATTTGAGATAATGAAACTGAGTAGGATGGCTTTATTGCTTAAGGCCGTCGCACACGATGAGAGAGTGGAATTATAAACTTTCTAGCTGGAGTCTTGACAAACGCCAGACTTTTTTGGAAACCAATCACGGCTCAGTATTTTTCGAATCTTCCGTTTGATTGGTTCTTGGGAACTTCCGCTTCACATCGAAAACAGCAGTAAACCAATCATTTGACAGGATAATTTGATTGAGGAATTTTCGTAAAATTTCGCACTGGCAGTTTGCATTCAAAGTTTGTCCAGGTTTTTATTAGCAAATTGATGAATCGTATTTCCGATCGACTATAATTCTGTAAGACTGGCCTAAGAACTTGGATCTACGACTAGTATTAAGTCCAGCCTACGGGGGCTTATTCACTTTATTTTCTAATTCGATGAGTGACTTATTAGAAAGGGGACTTGTTGGAGCTAATCAGAGGAGGGCTTCATAACCAACTGGAATAGATTTTTCCACGAGTGGCCTACCACAATAGATGGGATTCGAACATGGCCTGCATGATCAGAGAGCCAACGTCGATTCCGCTTAGCCAAAAAGCCCAATGAAATCGTTGTGAAACTCTCTAAGTCTTACAGCCCAAGGCTCTCCTCCGATTTAAATTTATGTTACGGCTATGGTCCATGGTCATCCTTCTTTAGCACCATACATATTTGTATATACACTTTTTTTTAATAAGCAACCGCGCAATAAGCAACTAGGGCTGAACTGACGTTAACATTAAGCAACTTGAGTGCTCAATTGAATTACTGTAAGCAACTAAGACGTCAAACAACCAAGCTTATTCTCTTTCTTGTGTTAGGAAATTGTTCTTCGTTCTTATGTTTTGCATGTTGAAGTTCGTTAGCTAACGTTTTTCCACTTACTGTCTCCCAATAGTCATGTTGTAGGCCTAACAGATGACGATTTTGACCCGCGAAGTCAGGGGTGGTTAGTAGGTACAAAAAATTTTAAACAACGTTTAAGCAACTTTGAGGGCTGAAATGTCTAAAATTTTAAGCAACTTTGAGGGCTGGACGAAAGTCAAGTTGCTTATTTAAAAAAAGTGTATTTTCATTAATGCCAAGCGCTAGGATAGATTTTTCCACGAATTATTCGTATTTGGATATTCTAATTACCGTCTTTTTGCTGTCGCAGCTAACATCCAAAGACAGCTGATTGCTTCTTCTTTCTACGCACGCCAGAAATCTGATCGAAATTCTGGTAATTTCGTTTTCATTTTGCTGGCTGTGTAATAAAAGAATTCATCAAATTCCAGAAAAAGAATTTATCCCTGTTGTGATTATTGAATTTTTACGCTTTTCGAACTTGCTCTATTTATCCTGAAATCATTGTTTGTTAATACCCTGCGACAAGAAATTGAAATGTATTTCATTATTTCTAACAGCAAACTCAGGCAATGTTTCTCAAAGGGAGAAGAAAGATCTCACAGAAGTGATAAGAAATAATGTCAAGAAATCTTTAAAAGAAACCATTTTGACAAGGTAAGGTCCATTCACTATTGACATTGAAATATTAGGCCCTGGTCAAACGATCAAAGGGCGTATTTTTTTTGTCACATTCTGTTTTCAGCAGACGCCTTCTCTTTTCGGCAGACGTCTCAACGTCTGCCGAAAAGAGAAGGCAATTCTGCAAACGGCAGGTTTCGCAGGCCTCCAAAACCTTCTGTCCCTGAAGCTTGAAGGTTTCGCAGACATCGAAAGGAATCTCGTTCTAGCTATAAAATGAATTTTTTAGTTCGAATTTGTTCTGCTCAGCCTACGTTTTCGGCAGCTGTGTTTTTTTGGTGAAGGAAACGTTTTCCTGCTAACTCGAACGTTTACAGATTTTGAAAGATCTGCCGAAATCAGGAGGTTACCAAAAAATTGTTTTTCCAGCTTTTTAATTATGCTTGTCAAACAAAATGTTTATCGTCTGGTCACGTCGCAAAATGTGCTCGTCAAACATCTGTGTCAAACGTTTGAAATTTGCTTATCAAACAATGTTTAAAAGTTTGTCCATGATGGGGCTATTTAATTGATATCCACTGGGCAGCATTGTTATTGACTGCTCCGCGTTATTCTTCTCGCAGCTTCAGACAGTCATTTCTCAGAAGCTTCCATTTCCACTGCTTCATGATTTCGGATAACATTATTATCATCATCATGGCTTATCGCTCTATTAGTAAAATCTCCAACTCTATTTCTAAACAGACATAAACACTGTATTTTTCTACGAAGCCACTCCTTCGCCTTTCTGTTTCTGTGCATGATTATTATAGCGTTTATCACGAATAAGGAGTAATAAAGCACAAGGGTGACCTGGTAAAATGCTGAAAGGTACGCCCCAGTATATTTTGTACTTCCAGCCATCTGAATGCAAACAAGTGCTACATTCCAGATGCAATATGGTGTGGTAGACAAAAAAGTAGCAGAAGCAAGTAACAGAACAGTTTTGAAAAGCTCTTGGACGTAATTAGGCCCATTGGCTGACTGTGTTCCAGAGTAAACGGGGTTTTCGTTGGTGAACCGACGTATTCGTAGATATCCTTTGATGTAGAGAACACTTACTAGTGCCATTGAAGAAAAAACGGTTACTGCCATTACTTTTTATTTTCCTTCCACAAGACGGAAGATCTCTTAAAAACACTAAACATTGCTGAATATTATGTTGCAATAAACAGCGGAAACATTTTCGGGCATACTTGAAAGCTTTTTTCGTTTGACACTCCTCAGAGTATGAACGTCAGAAACAGACCGAAACAATAGACTAAGGCGGAATTTATACCCAGATGCGGCTCGAAATGCACCAATCAGAAAGAAAAACTGAATTGGCATTGTGTTTTAAACAGCAATCAGCTTTAGGCGGGGAAAAAAATGAAAATTAATTGAAGAGTCCAAGTGAGAAAACGAACTCCTTCTGTCTACACAGAACCGGCTGAATATTATGTTCTAACCCTGTCAATATTTCCATTTATTAAGGAGTCATTAATTGACGATCTGAAGGTCTTGTTTGCCTTTGTCGTTTCCTGAGCTTAATGAATTTCTCCTGATTTGTCGAAAAACAGATGACTGAGCTAGTAGATTAGTTCTAGCACAAATTACTAACTAAATATAAACTTCAGTATGTGATCCAAATATTTGTAAACAATGTAGTTTTCACTCTAGTGTGGTGGTACAATATTACAAGATCTGTGTGAGTTCACACAAAAGATGATGTTTTGACAGAAGCGCTGCTTGCTGTAGAAGACTAAAACTAAGAAGACTAACTTCATTCCCGAAAGATTAATTGCTTTTTCTAGAATATTACTAGATTCTCAAAGGTTTACTAAAAGATTCTGAGATTTTTCGTACTCCTAGAAGAATATTACACGGAAAAGAAGAGTTCGGGATAACGTTAGTTCATAGTACGAGAAGATCTCCAGATTTGAAAAGATTATATGATTTCAAAATGAGAAAAATACTTTGGGGAAGATACCTTTATTAAAGAACTCTTCTTACATTATGGAGAATAAAACTAGATTCACTTTCACGGAGAGCATTTCGCGATTTTAGAAGAATATTTCAGATAGCTTGGTTCACAAAGATGAGTAACTCATCCAAGAAAGAAGATAACTTGATTCTAGGATTTTTTCATTGAAGAAATTACTCTATTTCAGGAGCAGTAGATATTGCATTTTGCTTGATCCAAAATGATGGGACTTTGCGATATGCAGTTTAAGTATGCATTTCCTCCTTCAATTCAGAGAGCTTTCGGTGTTATTTCAATTGTATTTGGCCCTATAACAGTCATTGTAAATATGACTGTAATCATATCAATGATTGCTACTGAACAGACATTCACAAACTCGTCAAACTTTTTAATGATTTGGTTGAGTTTTGTCGATTTCTTGCATGGAGCCATTGTTTTCCCTTCGCTTGCGGTATTAAGTTTTGAAGACGATACTAGCACAATCTGTATATTTGGAATTTCAGCAACACTTGGTGGTTACTTTCTATCAACTTATTCGTTTTTCATAACGATTCTTATTGCAGTCGACAGGTTCTTACACATGAACCCTGATTTGCATCGGTCGCCATCAAGGCTAGAAAAACTATTCAAGAGGCCAACGTTATACGTCCTTCTTCTTGCGGTTGCTCTCTTGGCAGTTGCAATGTCGATTTCAAATTTATTTCTTTACCGATTGGGAATTCATGTTAGGCCATGCGCAAAAATGGCGGTAACTATTACTGCTTTTTCTTCAATGGCACTAGTTACTGTTCTCTACATCAAAGGATATCTACGAATACGTCGCTTCACAAACGACAACCCAGTTTACTCCGGAACACAGTCCGCAAATGGGCCTAATTACGTTCGAGAGCTCTTCAAAACTGTCCTGTTACTTGTTTCTGCTACCGTTTTGTCGAACGCGCCATTTTGCATTTTGAGTGTAACACTTGTTTGCATTCAGATCGCTGGGAGTACAAAATATACTGGGGCCTACTTTTCAGCATTTTACGTGGTCGCCCTAGTGCTTCATTACTCCTTATTCGTGACAAACGCTATAATAATCTTGTACAGAAACAGAAAGGCGAAGGAGTGGCTTCGTGGAAAAATACAGTGTCTATGTCTGCTCAGAACTGGAGATGATAATGATAGAGCGACAAAAACGATGGTGATAATAATGTTATCAGAAATCTTGGAGCAGTGGAAATGGAAATCTCTGAGAGATGAGTGTTTGAAGCTGCGACAAAAACATTACAGTACAATCAATAACAAACCTATCCAGGGATTATCAATCCTCATCTTAGTAAATGATCGGAAATCTAAGAAAGCCCACAGAAAACAAGAGATATTCAACAGCACAGGATGAACCAAATTTGTTACTAGCAGCACGGTGTACTGATAACATCAATGAATATATCCATATCAAACAGCATACTCTCACAAACCGTCTTCTTCAATATATTGGAACCTCCATATAACGGACAGTAAAGGGACCGACGACACTGTCCATTGTAGATAGGTCACATCTCGTCAGGCTGTCCCATCTTTCTGCCGAATGGTCGATGAAAAAGTACCGAAGTTATTAGTTCCAGAATTTCAGTCTAGGGGCACATAAATTTTAGCTTTGGTCCACATCAGCTGTATATTTCATATTCACAATCAAATTCACCTTAGATGTCTAAGTACTGCTTCTATGTGGGCGCCCCTCCAATCATCGCCAAGTTACAGCTCGTTTCGTATATAGGTCTATAAAGGCTAAATCTGCTATGAAAATGTCGTTGGATACAAATTGGTTTCTCAAAGCCCTGCTCTAAATTTCTTCGACAACGTTCGTTTGCCCCTCCAATTTTGGTTGTCTGCCTATCCCACTGCATCCAACACACCCTGTATGGCATCGTACTGTGTCCTGTTCAATGTCCCAGTAGTAATACAGTTGACATTGTAACAGTATAGTACAGTGGTACCTCCTCCATTAACGGACAGCCCTATGCAAGGGACACCTCCGAACAATGGACAAATATTTTCCCCCGAAGGTATTTTCTTTGTAGCTACAAACCTCTACACAGCGTACACCTCTCTACAATGGACAATGACATTGCTCCCTTTAGTGTCCGTTATATGGAGGTTCCACTGTGATATTGAGGTGGAGGTCCCACCCCGCAACTCTAGGCAACAACACATTCTAAAACATGATTCTGCCATAGGACAACATTTACTAGATCACCTAGAGTGCGCCGCATCTGGGTATAAATTCCGACTTAGTATATTGTTTCGGTTTGTTTCTGACGTTGATGCTCTGAGGAGTGTCAGACGAAAAAAGCTTTTAAGTATGCCCGAAAATGTTTCCACTGTTTATCGCAATTCTGAAGATTAACAACGCAAAAACTTTCCACTGTATTGTAATAATGCAGTATTGTGGTAATGTAGTATTTTTAATATTGTACCAGCATACTACAGCGAAAATTTACATATATTTAGATCGCAAAGTACAGTTAATGTTTAGTTAATAATAATTTGTGCTAGGACTAATTAAAAAGCTGTGCTATCTGTTTTTCGACAAATCAGGAGAAATTCATTAAGCTAAGGAAATGACAAAGGCAAACAAGACCTGGAGATTGTAGATTAATGATTCCTTAATTAAAGGGTAGTTTCTGTTCAAAACCGTCAGATTTCGCCTCAAGTTCACAGCCAAATTTTGCAGAACTGACTGCTTTCAGCTTAATGAGCTTTTAGTCATCTGAAAGCCCTGTCTCTACTGAGTACAAGGAGGCATAGAAAAGTTTATCTCCTCCCAGTTTTATTTGGTGGGCTTGGAGAACTTTGCTTGTCAAGCAATGTTTGATCTTTTGGCTGCCTTTTCAACATTATTTGTCAAACATTTCTTTTGTTATTGTCAAACCTTAACAACTTGCAACATTTCAGCACCTAGCAACATTTCTTAGCACAAGGCGTTCGTGCTTGCACATTAGCAATAACATCGTTGTTCCAAAATGTTGGACAGCAATATTTTCGGACATGGCCAAACGGCCAAACATTTGTTGTAAAGCAAATTTAAAATGTTTAACCAACAATTTTGATCGTTTGGCCAGGACCTTACATAGAATAAACTATCATTGGGCAAAACTATATTATTTTGTCTAAGTTTTAATTCATTTTGACAAAGATATGAAATGCTTCTGATCAGCTTTGGTATTTAATTTCAGATGTCGTGAATTTGATATGGAAGTCAACTCTGACGAAATAACGAAATTATGTCAAGCAATTGAAGAGGAAATCGCGAAGATGTTTGGAGATACTGGACAGAAATATAAAACAAAATACAGGAGTCTGATTTTCAATTTGAAGGATCCTAAAAATAGGGTAAGACTTGTTTGTTTGTTTGTTTGTTTGTTTGTTTGTTTTTTGTTTTTTATATTCATCCACTGCGAAGTCATGGTTTACCAATAATGAAGAGAATCAGACGCCGTATGCCAACTGGACCATAGAATGATATGATTTTGGTCCAGACCGAAGATCAAACATTGTTGGTCAAACAGTTGAGATTTGCATAAGAATTAATGTTTGTCCGTTTTCAAAAACTTCAGGAACAGTTTCTGCTTTTTACAGGAAAAACGTGTTTGACAAGCAATGTTTTTCGACGTGCCATGCGGTCAAACCTGTTGTTTTATATGCAAATTTCAAATGTTATTGGAGTGGAATGGAGCAGAACGGAATGGAATGATATGGAAGTTTCTGTTGGTCCTCTAGGCGTCTGGTCTCTTGGTCACTTGTCTCTAGGTCTCTAGGTCTGTAGTCTCTAGGTCTCTGGTCTCTAGCTCATTGGTCTCTAGGTCTCTGGTCTCTAGTCTCTGGTCTCTAGGTTTGTGGTCTCTAGGTCATTGGTCTCTAGGTGTTTGGTTTCTAGGTCACCGGTCTCTAGGTCTCTGGTCTCTAGGTCTAGGGTCTCTAGGTCTGTGGTCTCTTGGTCACTGGTCTTAGGTTAGTAGGTCACTGGTCTCTACGTCACTATTCTCTAGGACACTGGCCTCTAGGTCTAGGGTCTCTAGGTCTATGGTCTCTTGGTCACTGGTTCTAGGTCACTGGTCTTAGGTCTCTAGGTCTAGGGTCTCTAGGTCTCTGGTCTCTAGATCACTAGGTCACTGGTCTCTAGGTCACTGGCCTCTAAATCACCTGTCTCTAGGTCTCTAGTCTCTAGGTCTCTTGGTGTTTGGTTTCTAGGTCACTCGTCTCTAAATCACCTGTCTCCAGGTCTCTGGTCTCTAGGTCTAAGGTCTTTAGGTCTGTGGTCTCTTGGTCACTGGTCTCTAGGTCACTAGTCTCTAGATCACTGGCCTCTAGATCACTTGTCTCTCTAGGTCCCATATAAACGTGGAAGAGTCATCTACGTTCAAAACCATACCATACCGTTTGTGACATTTTTGAAACTTCTCTCATGTAAACAGTGTCACGTCTTCTACACTTCTCGCGCGGTGTTGTTTTCAATTTGTCTTTCTTGTCTTTTAGAATCTGTATAAGCAAGTTGTACTTGGAGATTTATCACCATCAAAGCTTGTTCACATGACCCCTGAACAGCTTGCGTCTGCTGAGTTGGCAAGATGGAGGGAAAAGGAAGCAAAACACGTAAGCATTTACAAAATTAATTTGTTATTCTGTCGTCGTATTTATAATATTCTTCTGGCTTTAATTTTCTGTGTATATTTTTAAGACAAGCCTTTGTAGGCCTTTATAGAAACAGAACTTTGTATAAGACCGAATGTATCCCTTAACAACGAAGTCAATTGTATTGTACTAGGCCGTTTGTCCTGCTCAAGCCCAAAAGAGTATAGCTTCTAAGTCAAAAGGGCCCTCGCAACCTCCTCGAAACCTTCCCTAATTTACGGAGCAACCAACTGTGAGTAGTAGTGCACAATGAAGAACGAGTTGGGTCTAAAAATGATGTACAAGAGAATTTTTGAATTTCTATGAAGTTGGTTGAGAATGAGTTGGGTCTAAAAATGATGTACAATAGAATTTTTGAATTTCTAATTCTATAGTCTGCTTTATTCAACCCCAACCCCAATCCCGGTTACTCGTGCATTGCACGTTGCGTAATTTCTACGGTAAGACTAAAAGTTATCTGTAATTTTTAAGAGGCAAAATGTTCATGGACCAATCAATGTTTATTTCATAACACATTGATTGTTTGGTAAAAGAATACAGTACTCAGAGTATTCGAAATGGAAAAGTCAGATAATGTTGATTTAGGCATAGATGTAATCTACAATGCCTGCCGGAATGTTTGCAGAGGGGGGAGGGAAGATGTCACGTTGAGTAGGAAATTCAACCTTGTGTTCCAAGTATTCTGGCAGGCATTGTAGACAAGGTACCTTATTTTTGCACTGTTACACCGCTTGGTTAGCCATTTTTACCTAGTATTTGAGTGATTCACCTGAAGAATGACCAATTATGACAAGAATGGCCATGTCGAGAATGGCCAAATGTGGTAAGATTGGCCATTGGCGAGCATGACCGAATATGGCGAAAATGGCCACGGTGAAAATGACCAAGTATGATGAGAATGGCCAAATATGGCGAGAATGACTATGATGAGAATGGCCAAATATGGTGAGAATGACTTTGTTGAGAATTTCCAAATATGATGGGAATGGCTAAATATGGTGAGAATGACTATGATGAGAATGGCCAAATATGGTGATAATGACTTTGTTGAGAATTTCCAAATATGATGGGAATGTCCAAATATTGTGAGAATGATCCAGAATGGTGAGAATAACCTTTTTAGAATGGCAAAATATGATGAGAAAGGCTATTGTCAAACCGACCAAATATGGTGAGAATGTCAATGATAAGAATGACCACATATCGTTAAAATGGCTGTTATGTGAATGGCAAGATATGTTGAGAATTGCCATGGATTTTCATTCAGTTTAAATCAATTCAACTGTGAGATACATTATTTGAAAAATATAATAAAAGATGTTATTTTACACCGTTCTGAAAAGGCGTGGCAATAGCTCGAGCACCATTTTGCCAACTGGGTCCCGGACTGGAGACTGTAGTATATAGTGGTTTTGTTCTTGAGAGTAGCTGTAAATAATCTTTTTAGGGTGAAGTTGAGCTTGAAACTGAAGCAGAAGACTTGCGAAATCTTGAGGTATTCTGATATTTCTTAACCCTTTGTTTACCACCATAAGAAATATTCAAGATAACATTACTGAAATCGTTCAGCAAGGTAGATATGTGTGAAGATAAGACAAAATCGGTGAAAAAAGTGTTCAGGGGGGAGGGGGCGATTTTTTATGAATTTTTTCCCCAAAAAGATAATGGCTACCACCTCAACTCTTTTCATCATTTCATATCATGAAATGAAAGTGCACTCAAAAAGCTGCAGAAAAAGTACTTACTTTCCTCACTATCTTGTTTACTTTCAGAAAAAAAAAACATTTATTGCCTTTTTAATTAGGCCAATATTTTTTCTGGCTGAAAATTAGCAATTTAGGCCGAAGGAAATGTTGAAATATTCAGCCATAAAAAGAAAAGCTGGGAGGAAGTCGTAATTTAATGACCAAGAATTACTCTATGTAAAAACACACGAATGGAATCTGTACCTTGGAACAGGAATTTTTCACAGCTCTTTTCCCATGCCGGGACTTATAAGCCCCGTCGGTAAACAAAGGGTTTCTTAAGTAGTGTAATGATTTCCTCTTAATGCACCTCTTGCAGTAGATTTAACCCTAGTCCTGCTTTTATGAAATACTATTTCCAACATAAGCAGTTATAATCTGTGTATTTCAAACCTTTTTGTCCGGAATCCATTGACCTAATACCAAGAAGAATGAAAGTATAATAACGATTTGAAAATTCAATTCAGGTTCCTTGAAAACAGATATATCAATCTCGTCCCCAGGGTGAATGGGCCTCTACGTGAAACTCCACTGTCCATATTCGACCCTGGTATCAGCCTTGTCTATTTGCAATTTGATTGGCTGCTCAAACAATAGAAATTTTGAGTGACGTCACAGTTTCTTCAAAATTTCACACCAAAATAGGCCGAAAACTATGTGAAAAATTTCTATAAAAACCACTAAATGATGCTACATGAGATATTGTATCATGCCTGACAGTTATCTATGAAGTACATTGCATTTTCTTTCTAAGAACATCTGCTTTCGGAATCTACATCTTGTTTTTATGCCTAGGCCAAAATTGCCAGTATTTTGGCAGATTCTGTGGCCGGTACCAGGGCCAAGATCGATTTGACGGTTGAGATTCGAGGAAATTCGATTTGGGGCCTGGGGACGAGGTTGCAGATATATAAGTTCTGTTTTACTGGATAATTTCCTATATAAGATATCCCTTAGGCTGCTGAATGTTAATGTTAATTAATGTGCATCATTGTTGTAAAACTAACATAAGACTATAGTGACAATACAATTAAAATACACAAATACGTATTGAGAGGCTGTCTCCATCAACGAACATTTGAGTTGATAAGGTTTAATAAAGCAATCAAACATTAAAACATGCTGAAACATATTGAAACATTTTTCTTCCAGACGCATATCGAAGTTGCGGAGGAGACGAAAGAAGAAGCTACTGAGGAGGAGAATGCTGGTATACCCTTTGAAGACACCACAAACCAGCATAGTTCTCATTTGTTTGATTTGAATTGCAAGATCTGCACTGGTAAACAGTTGCCCCCTGGTCAGCAACCAGTTTTACCACATGTTTCTACAACAGTGTAAGTACACTAACCGAGGATTCATTTTTGATTCAGGGGGGTACTCACTGACGAGGTGCAATTCACTCCTCAAAATGGTGTACGAGATTTTTATGAAAACAAAATGATTTTCAAGGGGTTTCTATGAAAACAATAGGTTTTCTAGCAGAGGTGTACGAGTTTTCAAGGAGTGAATCGCCCCTCACTCACTGATATTTACTAGAAAGTTTGTACACTTCCTTAGCGATGGTTTAGAAATAAATTTTGTTTCAAAAGTTACGATTTTGATAGGAGTCCCGCTCTAAATAGACTGTGAACGTGAATTTTTATAATTTATAATTGCTTCAACTATTCAAGGTATTTCCTCCCCACAGCACAGTTGCGACCGAGGTTGCGACTGTCATACTTTTCTGAAAATAGTAGGCCCTGCCCACCTGGATTTTTGGAGTCTGTAAGCAGGGAGCCCCTTTTCCCCTACCGGAATCTGGATAAGTTAGCGAAGGAGCCATTTAGGCTTTCTTAGACAGTCCAATTTCCCTTTGTAGTTTATGATTGAATTCAATAAGGTCTCTGTTCAGGTGACTCTGTCCAAAATCCTTGCAAAGTTTCTTTCTCTAAGCTGGCTACTATTAGTTTCTGTGTCCGCCTTGTAACTGATCCACCCCCATGTAACGTAGCCCTGGAACAACACGTCATTCGCAGAGTTCGATATTAAATAAAGATTCATCTTAAATAAAGATTCATTTATTTAATATCAGAGTTCGATATTAAATAAAGATTCATCATTCATCATACCTTTTATTGAATTTCAAATTCTTGAGAATAGACCTCTGCCTTGATGGTTTTCCAAGTTTCATTGATTTCATCTCATACTTATCTTTTTGTAGAATACAAGCTATTCCTGAGAGCTCTATCCCATCGCCTACAGATTCTCCAAGTGAAGTCGACTTAAAACAAAAGTGAGCAATGTTCATATCTTTAACTAGTCTAGTTTTTGCAAAGAGACGTTGTGCCGTCTTTATATGATAGCCTTAAGTATTTCAAATTGCTTTTGAAGAAAATCATTTGATCTCAGTCAAGTTTGATCTTTTCGAGATCTTTTTACCTTACAGGGCCGTCGAAAGACAGAGCGGTCCCCGGAGCTATGTAATTACCGGGCCCCGGGGCTATGTAAATACCGGGCCTTTAGGAGGCTTCATAGGGCTTAGAGAATTTCACTTTTCGCGGGCCCTATCACAGCCCAGGCCCTCGACCTCTGACCCCGCTGGACCCTCCCCCCCACCTTTCGATGGTACTGCCTGAACATGAAGCTCCCATACAAATGAAAGAGTTTTGTTTTCTCACTTGGACGCTTCAGCTTATTTTGTTTATCATTCCTCGCTGTTTACCGTGAACTGATTGGTGTTCAAACACAATGCCAATCCATCTTCACATTTGATTAAGGCATTTCGATCCGGTATCTGGATATATATTCTGCCTTAAGTCAATTGTTTCTGCCTGTTTCTTTTCTGACGTTTGTACACTGAGAGATATTCATATATTCATATTATATTCATATTAAATTATTTATACACAAAATCCCTTCAGCTAAAAATTACAATGATCTATAGTATAATAATAATACCTAAACATAAAAGAAATGCATATCAATTGAAAAAGAAATTTAGAGATGTATAAGATTAGTTAGGGCCTATTTTGCTGCTCTTCCAGGGAGTCGTGTTTCTGTTTAACTCAGCTCTTCAGATGAGTTTTTAAAGATCTTTTGAACTGCGGGAGAGTTGGCAGATCCCTGATATTGTTTGGGATACTGTTCCACGCAGTAAGAGCTGAATAATGAAAGCCTTTTTTCACATGTTCAAGGCTATATCTCGGGATTTGTATATTCTTGCAATTTCTCGTTCTATATGTTGATTGCAAGAATATCTGAGGAAACTTGCCCCAAAGGCTTTCTGGGCAACTCCTGTTCATAATCTTATAGGTCATCGTAGATCGATCGTAGAGAGATGCCAGGCGTAAACAGCTTTTTCGAGTATGGCCGTAAAAAACTTTGGATAAACTAGGAGACGTGCAGGCAACATTGCCCTCGGCGTGTCTTCCAGAGTGGCTAAGCATGAAGGTGCTGTGGCGTCGTGGTGTAATCCAGCTGACTCGTGGTGTCAGGAGCTCAGTGTGGTCAGGGTTCGAGCCCAGCCACGGTAGCGTCACAGCCAGGGTCGAGGTCTCGATTAGTTAACCTACTACTGAGATCCTAGCGACTGGCGCTAAAACACCATATCACCTTCACCTATCACCTAAGCATGCGAGTGACAACCGAGCAACATGTCCCCAAGTCTCGGAGACAGACAATGGTTCCTGTTGTCTACCAATAGCATTTGCGTGTCTCTTGCTACAAATTGTGTTGCACGTTACAAATATTCCAAGATGGCTAAACTGGGAGACATTGAGGGAACATGTATCCCGTTAATTTTGATTCTCTTTGCTTCTAGCTCTCCAGATGTAATCGACAGCCTTAACAAATCGCCAATTCATATTCCATTACCTTCAAAAGAGAAACTGGAATCTGCTTGGAAAGGATTCGTCGCAATGCAAGGTGTAGCTAAGTTCGCCACGTGCGCTTATCGAATTTCAGGACCATGTGACAAGCTTCTCCAGCTTCTTCCCGATACGCTTCACATCTGCGGACGCATCTCTCATGAACAAGTTTGGGATTATTTGTTCCAACTGAAATCGTCAAATACGCATAAGGTTTGTAAGAATACATTCTAATAATCTTATTCTGATATATTTGTCATGAATGGCGAACACTAGGATAGATTTTTCCACAAGTGGCATTAGATGGTATTCGAACCAATTCGGTCCTGGGCCGCATGACCAGAGAGCCAACGACGTTTCCACTGGGCTAAAGAGCTCAATGAAATCGCCGAGTAACTCTCCAAGTCATACAGCCCAGGGCTCTCCTCCCATTTGGCTTTTTGTGTTTCGGCTATGTTGAGCCTTCTTCGGCACCATACATATTTGTAATTACCATTTGTCGCCAATGGCGAATACTATGATAGATTTTTCCACACGTGGCATACCACAATAGCTTGGATCAAATAACACAATAGATAATTATTCTTGCGTCATCCAGGGCATCTCTTGACATTGTCCCATTGGGCCCTCTTCAAGGCCCAGTGTCAAAAAATTGCCGGTTTCTTGCCCACTAGTTTGGGCCCTTTCTATCTCAATTTTTCATGTTTTTTTTTTTCAAAAATGAGCTTGCCCGTTTGCTCTTTAACAAAATTTGCATCAACAATTTCAATGAAAACCACATTCAACTAACTACCAAGTCAATCGTCCAAGTGTGAAACGTCCCAAACTCCATTAGATAATTAAGAAAAGTATCCGAAATTCGGAGGTTTAATTTAAGTATGCAGTACTCTAGAGCGTGCTGATATAGGGAGTATGTTGTGAAGTTGAGACATCCCCACAATAGGGAGTGTTTTTTATCTAGTCAATAAAATAGCATTGTCTTGCAGTATGGCTTTGGCCAAACGATCAAACATTGTTGGTCAAACATTGGATATTTGCTTGCAACAAATGTATAAAACCGTTAGGCCATGTCCAAAAACATTCCTGCCCAACATTTTAGAACAAGATGTCGTTTTTAATGCGCAAGGGAAATGCTGGGAAATGTTGTTAGGTGCCGAAGTGTTGCAAGTTGTTGAAGATTGGCAATAACAAAAGAAATGTTTGACAAGCAATGTCAGAAAAGTGGCCAAATGACCACACATTGCTTGAGAAGCAAAAGTAAGCAAAAATTGTGGCGTGATAAAAAAGAAAAAGACAAAGTTGAAAGACATTTTTCTTTTTGACGCAAGCAAAAAATGTTGGACAAGCAATGCTCTTGGACGTGGCCAAACGGTCAAGATTTTGCTTGAGTAGCAAATTGCCAATGTTTGACCAACAATGTTTGATCTTTTGGCCTAAAATTTCGCATATTCCATGGAATGACCACCAGAGCCATGGAATGTTTGATCGTTTGGCATAAAATTTCGCATATTCCATGGAGTGACCACCAGAGCCATGGAATTTGAAAACTTAGCTTGTACCCCTAAACAAGCATGCATTACACACACTGTATATTTTTCTTTTCTTTTCATTAGGTCATCGACGTAGTGAGGTTTGAAATGGCTGCGGAGGAAGAAAAGGCTGGATACGTCTCCATGTACTCATATTTCTACACAAGAAAGAGAATCGGTGTGATTGGTAATTGTCACAGTGCTGTTAAAGATATGTACATAGTTCCAATCGCATCACATGATCCCATTCCACCGGAATTAAAGCCATTTGATGGACCAGGTATTTGAGAAAATTGCTTTTATCTTTCTGGAAAGAACGTAGACATTTATTTGGTAATTAATTCACCTCTCGAAAAAGCGTACGAGGTTTCAATTGAAACAAAGGATTCTTTAAGATTCCTAAGAAAACAATAGAGATTCCAGCTGTTGTATACGAGATCCCAAGGAGTGATTTCCCCCTTGTATGGGGCTATAGGCAGCTACACAGTTTTTTATAAGAACATTAGAGAGTATTGTGTTATTCTTATTGAGAAGTTTTAAGTGTCATTATTTTATAAGGAGCTTTTGTAAATGAGTACCCTGGTATTTTTCTTTAATATTAATCTTTTGGCACAAGGTACAGAGCAGATAGAATGCTTGACCCAACCTCGTCCCAAGGGTGAATAGAACACTACGCCGCTGCTTCGCCGTCCATATTCTACACTGGTATGGGGCTTGGTTTACTCCAAATTTGATTGGCTTCTCAAGCAATAGAATCGTTGAAGAAGAGTCACAACATTCATCACATTTTCCCTCCAAAATGGGCCAAAATAATGTAAATAACGTAAAATAACGACCAACAAAGATGCTACATACTTCACTGTATTCTGCTTTGCAATTATGAACATGCATCTTTGCATTTCCTTGCTTAGAATGTCCTTTTTTGGAATTCAAACCTTGATTTGATGCCTAGACCGTGATTGCCAATATTTTGACGATTGAGATTTGAGGAAACGCGTTTCAGACATTAGGAAGAATTTTTGCTATAACATTATTATTTTACCAAAAAACTCAAGATGGTCCAGGGCTAGTTTACAATGTGGGTCATACATCTTAGCTGTCCAATCTTTTTCTGTTATTTTAGTTTGCTTTTTAAATTTTATCTCATCTCTTTCATAGGAATGCCTGACCCACGACCGCACATGCTAATTGGTATCATTGTTAGAAAGAAATCAGCACCGACCCCTGGAAAACGATCAAAATCAAGTCATCACCGTTCAACTACACCTGAACCCGTGTCGAAAAAATCCAAGAAACATTCCAAAGATAAACACAGAAAGGATGAGAAAAAACATTCCAAGAAAACATTGGAATCCCCATATGAGGATATCATCTTTGGCAAACAAAAACACAGTCACCATGAAGAGAAGTATACCCCCTCTGAGTCATCAAGTGCGTACACCCCAGATGTTTTGACCCCCTCTAGTTCAACAGCTACATCGATTTCAGTGGATAGCAAGATGGAATCGAAAGAAGATGCAAAGTTGAAACTTGAAGAGAAATTGGAGAAGCAAAAAGAAGAGCTCCTTCGCTTACAAGCAGAGGTAAATAAAGTTTAACCCAGATTGTGTGCTATTAATACAGGTTAACCAAGGTTTATTGCTATTAATACAGGTTAACCCAGGTTGTGTGCTATTATACAGGTTAACCCAGGTTGTGTGCTATTATACAGGTTAACCCAGGTTGTGTGCTATTAATACAGGTTGACCCAGGTTATGTGCTATTAATGCAGGTTAACCCAGGTTGTGTGCTATTAATACAGGTTAACCCAGGTTGTGTGCTATTAATACAGGTTAACCCAGGTTGTGTGCTATTAATGCAGGTTAACCCAGGTTGTGTGCTATTAATACAGGTTTACCAAGGTTTATTGCTATTAATACAGGTTAACCCAGGTTGTGTGCTATTATACAGGTTAACCCAGGTTGTGTGCTATTATACAGGTTAACCCAGGTTGTGTGCTATTATACAGGTTAACCCAGGTTGTGTGCTATTATACAGGTTAACCCAGGTTGTGTGCTATTATACAGGTTAACCCAGGTTGTGTGCTATTGATACAGGTTTACCCAGGTACTATGCTATAAAGACAGGTTAACCCAGGATTTATGCTATTTATACCGGTTAACCCAGGTTATTTGCTATTAATACAGGTTAACCCGGGTTGTGTGCTATTATACAGGTTAACCCAGGTTGTGTGCTATTATACAGGTTAACCCAGGTTGTGTGCTATTATACAGGTTAACCCAGGTTGTGTGCTATTAATACAGGTTAACCCAGGTTGTGTGCTATTAATACAAGTTAACCCAGCTTATATGCTATTGATACAGGTTTACCCAGGTACTATGCTATAAAGACAGGTTAACCCAGGTTATATGCTATTAATACAGGTTAACCCAGGTTTAATGCTATTAATATAGGCTAGCCAGGGTCTTATGCTATTGATACATGTTAACCCAGGTTAATACAGGTTAACCAAGGTTATTTGCTATTATTACAAGTTAACCGAGATTATATGCTTTTAATACAGGTTAACCCAGGTCGTTTGCTATTATTACAAGTTAACCGAGATTATATGCTTTTAATACAGGTTAACCCAGGTCGTTTGCTATTATTACAAGTTAACCGAGATTATATGTTTTAATACAGGTTAACCCAGGTCGTTTGCTATTGATACAGGTTTACCTAAGTTTTATGCTATTAATACAGGTTAACCCAGGTTATATGCTATTAATATAGGTTAACCCAGGTTATATACTATTAATACAGGTCAATCCAGGTTATATACAATTATATAGGTTAACCCAGGTTATATGCTATTAATACAGGTTAACCAACTTTATATCCTATTAATACAGGCTAACCCAGGTAAATACAGGTTAACCCAGGTTATTTGCTATCATTACAAGTTAACCCAGATTATATGCTTTTAATACAGGTTAACCCAGGGTGTTTGCTATTAATACAGGTTAACCAAGGTTGTATTCTATTAATACAGGTTTTCTATTTCAGTATATTAATAAATTAATTAAATTATTTCAGTATATTAATAAATAAATTATCCTTTTTGTAGATTCAAGCACAAATGAAAGGAAACAAATCTGCTGAAATTTTATCAAAATCCCCAGCGTCAGTACCCCAGTAACACTAGCAACAAATTTATTCACTGCAGTCCAAAGCAGTGCTCCATCAGCGACGTCAAGCACTCCTTTCATGGTAGGAAGTGGCAACTCAACGCTTACATCTTCTCAGATTCAAAACCAGCCTGCATTTCAACAAGGAATTGCCGCCGGTGGTGTACCCCAAGTTCAAGCCCTGTCTTCAGCTCAGAGTATACCGATTGGCCTGTACACTGTGGGACAGCAAGCATCACATCCTGCCACAGCAGCATCCATTCCTCCGGCTACACTGCAGCCGTTGTCTCAGCAGTTCCCGTCTTCTGTTCAGCCGTCTTCTTCGCTCCACTCCTCTCTGCCACCATCGATTTCAATGCAGCCATCGTCATCTCTTCTGCCCCCATCGTCCCTGCAGACAACGTCCCCTCTGAAATCCTCTCTGCAGCCTTCGGTTTCACTGCCATCGTCAACTCTCCTGACCCAATCTCCGCTGCAACCAGCGTCTTCTCTGCAGACCGTTTCTTCTCTGCAGACCTCTTCTTCTCTGCAGCCGTCCTCTTCCTTACAACCCTCCTCTGGTACGACGAATGAAGCAGCAGAAGACGAACCATACGATCCTGAAGATGAACCATTCGACAAACCGGACTCATTTCAAACCCCTATCGTGTCGTCGCAGACAATGCCAACGACCTCCTCTCCACATACTGCTATGTCTACAACCCAGAGCTTGCCAGCAGCTCAGAGTTTTACTGTGTTGGCAACCCAAACAGCAACGACGCGGGCTGGTGATATTTCAGAACCGCAGCCTAAACCAAGCGAGGAAGACGAACCGTATGATCCAGGCGAGGGAGACGAACCGTATGATCCAGAGGATGTAATAGAAACCGACATTAAAGGTCCGGATACCGGAACCAAAGACACGGCAAAGCAATCAACCGGAGAAGAACCTTACGATCCGGAAGATGAATTTGTTTTGGATTTGATTGAAGATATTTCATTGCCAAGTGCTTTGAAGAAGATCGACAAACCAAACGTATGTACACTTATAAAAACTTCTACTATGCGCCCAGTTGTTTATGTGATCTTTTGCAAGCGACACCTGTATGAATCAGGCACATCTATGCTATTGGGTGCCTCTGGGTTTTTAAAATCTGTTTGGAATTACATTTTGCTACTTCTCTATCCATCAAGATTAGGCAAAAAAACAAGCACCTCGCAGCTCGGAATAAAAGCTGTGCTTAAACATTATTCTACCATTCGATGGATTTTACTTTATAATCCAGACTATGCAAAAATAAGCAAAAGGCCAGTTCTGTGTTGATAGAACTTTTCTCACTTGGACTCTTAATGGTCACTTGGACTCTTAATGGTCTTAATGGTCAATAGGACTCTTAATGGTCTTAATGGTCTTAATGGTCAGTTGACTGGTGCTCAAAGCACAATACCAATCAACCTTCGCAATTTTGATTGTCTCGTTCCGTCATTTATCAAGAAGAGCGAATAACTAGCGGCTTAGTCAGTTTCTGTTAGGCAGCTGAATTTAAACTTGGCCATGTGAGGTCAAAATCTGGATGGGTGACATTCCGGATGGATCCTTCCTTCGAAAGGGACGTTAAAATAGGGGTCTCATGCTTGGATGCGGCATGCATGGTAGGCCCAAATTAGCTGAAAAAATCTAGAAATAAGAACCTACCAAAAATGAAGTAACTTCAAAATTCCGCTCCCTTCTTTGGTATATATTTCGTTGTGGTCAATTGTGTAAGTGTATTTCTGACGCTTTATACTACGAGGAGTGTCAGGTTTAAAAGGGTTTAAGTATTTCGTCTTTGCATAATTTTTCCCCTTTCTTTGGTGATTTTGAAATCTTATACCGCCGAAAGGCTTATTTAAAGCCTTTTACAAAGTGTTACTTGGATGTATAGCCCTGATTTCTTCCAGTGTTTGCTAATGTTTCAATGTTTTTATGATTCTCTATTGCAGCTTCCGTTTCCTTTGGAAGTCACGAAAAAACAAGAGACAAAAATGCCGGAGCTTCCTCCTATTCGCCTACCAGATAACTCATCCGATCGCCGAAATACTAGTTTTGCGTCGTTTGCTTCAAGTAATTTGGTAGATCCCCGCTCGAACGCGAGTCCTCGACTCCAACCTGTTGCATCGCAAGGATCCTCGACTTCATCCAGTACCGACAGTCCAAGTCTCCGAGCGCAGAGCCAGTTATCAAGCCCTGTTACCGGCCAGGATGGCCGATTGTCGGCATACAAGGGGGCTGTGGATGCACATCAAGCAGCCTCGAAAACTACGGAGGATACAGTCATGAGCCAAGCGCACAGCGCCGCATCGAATATAGAAAGTAAGCCCGCTGAAGCAGCAGCGGTGACATCAGGAGGATCAAGCAATTATTATCAACAATATGATCAATATGGACAATATCGAACCGAGGGTGACACCAGAACTCATACAGCAGCCGGACAGGGTAATCAGCAAGATAGTTATTATCAAAATACATACGATAATTACCCAAATGATTATCAGTGGCAAGGGTCATACTCCAGAGGTCATGATGCAAACTATAGAAGTCGTTCAGGTCAAAGGTCAAGTTATGATTCGAATTGGAATGACCGTTATAATTATGACCCTCGCTCTACAAATAATTCTGATTGGACTGATCGAGATCGAGACCATGATTTATGGCAACGAGACTACCGTTCTGGACAATATGATTATAAAAATGACTACAATTACCATGGAGATTATTCGAATTATGAAAACTATCAAAGGGACGCGAGATCATCAGATCGATCCTGGGACGAGCATAAGGGGTCAGGAGGGTATCAAGGGGGGCAAGACAGGGGGCGTGGTTATCAGTGGCGGTAGTTAATTGCTTTTTGATTTTAGAATCGGTGTAGAGAAATTTTTATTTGTATTAAACTTATTTTTAGTTTTGTTTTGTCTGCTTTTATATTAGAGAATCGCAAGTAAAAAAGAATATGCTAAATACGTTCTTAGAGCCAGCACGAAGATTGGTTTATCTTTTAAACTAGAGTGGTCCCAGCGTATCTGTGATGATATTTGTGCTGGTTAAATCTTTGATTTGATGCCTGCACCAAAATGGTGATCAGGTATGAATAACAATGCAGAGAAATTGCCAACCGCATGATCCTTCTGTGTATGAGGTCATCACGTACTAGCCAGCACGCTGAATAGGCACCTCCGATGGTACCACCTTGACATCAGAAATATCTGTTCAACAGAAATATCTGTTCAAATATCGGTTAAAAATGCTATTCAACTTTACAAAGTTGAAATTCGGTTGTGTTATTTTGCATTGCTTCTGCATTATGAGTTTGAAGTCTAGACTCCATCTCCGTCTCCTGGGTTCTTTCTTATGACCACATACCCCCCAAATCTTATTGCATTTATTGAAATCTCTTTCAAATCTCTTTGTTTTGATGGAAATCTCTTATGTCTTTCTGAAAAGTGAAATGCCCCGAGGTTATGGTGTTCTTCTTACCCCTTGACAAAAATAGGAAAACCAGTAACGAATTTTGGAAAAATTATGTCCTTTGTTCAACATTCACCGAGGTCGACTTCTTTCAAAGGATACACCGATACTTTGTCCGTCGGCACAAGCTGTATTTTTCTTCGGTAGAATTTGGTTGGGCAGTGGCGTTTTTTTCGGCTTCTCGCTTGTACTTTGCGACGAAGATGTTGGGTATAGATCGCTTAATGTTGCAAAAAAGCGATATGAACAAAAATTTTACACCCAAGGCTTCATGGAAGGTTGCTCAGTGAAAGCCACTTGCTTGGTTGGCAAATTTTCTCTTTGTAGCCCTCCCCTCCACAGAAATATTCTCCTTCGCGCCAGGTAGGAGAATGGGGTGGAAGGTATGGCTTGCCCCGAAAGAAGGTTGGCTTCATTGGAAAGATAATAAAACTGATTTGAATGATATGAGAGCTGTTGCTGAGGGTGCATTAAGCCTCGATTTACTATCTGAACTCGAGACAAGTTTACATAGATGGGTTTCATGGTTTAGCTGGCTCAGAATTGGTTCTTAAGGTGATATCTGAAAAACCTTGAAATCTTGCAGGTAGAAATCTAGTACTTGCTTTGCAGTTAATAAGTCTTGTTACAACAACAACGACTAGAATATAGTGGATGAATTGTGACCACTGTCGAAAAAATAAGTTAGCACTGGCTTTAGTGGTTTCGAGTGGTTTGAAGAGGAGCACTAGACCAGGGGTTCTAAAATCACAGAGTTCCTTCATAAGATTTTGGAGCTACAGTGAACTAAATAGTGCATAAGAAAATTCATTTTATTGAAACAGTTACATAAAGGTGCAAGTGTTTCGATGGTCCTGCTACTCTAATTACTGACTTTATTCAAGGTAACTGGGGCTGACTCGAAAATCCTTTACTTAGCTCTCAGTTATTAGGGATCTCATCGAAACTTTATTTCAGCTAAAGGCATAGGTGAGGGTAAAACTCGTTCTTTTTCTGCTATTGCACGTGAGTTGAGCGGGTAACTTCTAGTCCGACTTCGGGTCGGTGTCCGGTCAGTAATATTGATTTTGAAGGAGGCGTATGGGTGTCACTTATGCTTTGGTGTAAGGCGTATTTTGAGCCATAACTTTTGGGATTAAATCCTTTACACTGTTGAATACACTAGATGAGATCTTACCATCTTTTGAAATACTTTGTATCCCTTACAAGAGACCACACTCCTTTGTACCCCACTTTACCCCAGGTGCAACCCCACTTTACCCCGGGTGCATGCCCACGTTTCAGTGGTGAACCCCAAAATATGTCTACTTTTTACCTGTATTTGCCTTTCCCTTCCCTCTTCCAATAACACTGTTTTTAGAAGGCCGTGCTAAAACTTCAAGTTGTCATGAGATTTGCATAATCGTGCTACTTGGGGGCTACTTGCTTCTACTTTTACATGAGTTATGTAATTAGCTTCTTGGTTTAATTAGAAAAATCGACTTCAAGTGTTAAAAATAAATTGTATTGAACGTTTGATCGTAATATTAAGTAGCTGATGCTTTAGCTTAGTGTGATTCACCTAATCGAAGCAAATAGAAATAGACAATAGGAGTTATGTTTGATTGCCTTATATTCTCAGTTATTAAGAAAATTTTGTGTACTTTTAAGGCCTTCGATAGCTTATTTGCCCTAGTTATTGTTATCATTTTGATTATTTACTGTTGAGAAAATAAGTTTCAGATTTCTGTGTTTTTTTTCTGATCAGACTTTCTCCAACTTTCGAGAGCAGTCACTTTGGTCCTAGCCAAATGACCAAACGTGTCAAACGTGTCAAACAATTCCTATCATGCAATGTTTGAACAACTGGCTACGTCACAAAACATTGCCTGGCGGAATTGCAACGTTCGTTGCGTTATGTTTAAATGATAAATGATTTTATTGAAGCTATCATATTGTAAGATCTTTTTGAAAAAGGACGAGCGAAAAATTGGCGCGAGCAAAAAATGTTTTGCCGAGCATTGTTTGTGACCTGGCACAAAAACAACGTACTTTGTCAAAAATTCCATTTAGTTTTTCGATTTCACCTGTGCTATTATCTGATATCTGTAATTATTACATTATCAAGCCATTCTGTTTTTCCATCAATCTATTCCGTGGTCCCATCAATCCATTCCATGCTCCATTATTCCATTTCACATTTCCTCGTTCGTTCCTTTTTCTGTATTTTAAGATGGCCCACAAATTACTGGTTGACCGGAACACTAATTTCTATTCTATCCGGGTCCGGACTTGTGATCAAAGTCGTGATCCATGATCGACTTCTTTCAAAAGCACTAATGACTGATCTCAAGAATCACTTAGCCGAGGGATACATGACTTATGGATGGACGGATGGACGGGATTGTGCTCCGAGATTTTACAGATCCATTTTTATAATGAAAACACGGGAATATTATATCATTATACTGTAGGTAATAGCAGTGGGGAGCCGTAAGGCTTTATAGAATTTCAGTACAAAAAACCCGGCACATATATGGGCGTCATATACCCATACTCAAATTATTTCTAAGAACCCCCTGGGTACTGAGCTTCATTTTTTTTCAATAGGCAGTTATTTTTCTTTCTGTTCTCTATCTCCGCCTGGAAGCATTCCGCCGGGACCGGACCAGCCCGGACTTATGATCAAGGCGTGATCAATGATGAATCAGATCATGATCAAACTGGAAAACAATCAAATCTTTTGAAAGCAAAAAATGGCAGCTGTTGAAGTGAAGAAAAGAGATTACAACGTTATTTCAGGAGAAACACACACGATGGAAGCGGGAAAAGGTGGCGCAATCACTTCCCAACCATCTGCAACTTCAGGAATTGAAAATTATATCATCGATTTAGATGCTCAACAAGTAGCAAGTACGTGCTAATTTTTCATGCTCCATTTTAAAAAAGGGCCTAAATTTGGGCAACGCCCCAACATTTTGCTAACTATCTAGACTAATATTTCGCCTTTCTTATGTTCAATACCTATAGGTTAATTTTTATTTGTATTCTGTATAAATGAGTGTTATTTTGTCGAGTTCTTTATGAAGCTATTTCATTTGCCGATTTTTTAACGTTTTTTTCTAGGTTGTCCATAAATGTCAAATAGTTTATTTAATGGGTTTGTCGGTTTGCCCCCAGGAAAATGATATGATGTGACATATGAAATCCAAGTGTGTATCCAGCATGGTGCCCAGTATCAGATAGAGGGGCAAAAGTGTTCATTTTGCAAACCCAAGCCCTGTTGTACCAGGGCGAATTTGGCCAATTTTCTGCACGTAAGATTGCGCCAAAATATACCTAGGGGCTCAGTGCAGAGGAAACCCTTTGTGTCATAGATCTTCCCAAAATATGATCCCGAATTCACCGCAGCTGTTGTAGAGTGCGATGATCAATGGTCATTCTGAAATGTGTAACGTGGCAAATTTTCACAAAACTGTATGGCCAACTCTTGAAGTCAGATTACACGCTTTTTTTTATAAGGAACCATTTTATAAGGAACCTACATGTAGAAGGCCCGAAAATTTAAAGAACTTATACTACTAGAGAGAAAATAACTAAAGAACTTTTTTATTGTTGAATAGTTTTATCACTGCAAATAATCAAGAATTAGAAAGCTGGTTCCATTCATTTGCAGTCGAAAATCACATAAATTGTACGTTAAGCATGTATCAAATGTTTCCTTGAGTAGTTTCGAGCTTTGCTCGCATGCAAGTGTCTCTCTTTTATTGTTAAGACCACTGTATGTGCAGTTAAAATTAAGGAACTATTAAGGAACTTTTTGAACTACAATTGCCTCAAAAGAGATCCAAAAATAAGGAACTTTAAGAACTAGGCCATGAGGTAGGTTCCTTATAAAAAAAAGCGTGTATCTCATGTTTCGTTGCAACAGCTACCCCCCTTATCAGGGACATATATTTGCAGCGAATATTTGTGGTTTTTGAGTACCCCAAGCAGAAAACCTCAAAAACTATTTGATTGATTCTTATTATGTTTGCTTGAAAGGATGGACCCCAGAAGAGGTTATCAACAACTTTGTTGAAAGAGTTGGACTTGGTTATTTGAATGAAGTTTTCTTAGCAAATAAGATTACTGGAAGAGCACTGATGCTGCTTAATGAGGTATGAACAATTTCTGATAGATCATGTGACAAATTTTGTTGATGATGGTTATAATGATAATGACTGTGCTTAGGGTGATAATGATTATAATGATGACAATGGTAAAGATGATGCTAATGATGATACTGGTTATGCTTATGGTGATGGTGATAATGATGGGAATGATAAAGATATTGATGATGATTACAGCAATAATGATGATGATGATGATGATGATGATGATGATGATGATGATGATGATATGATGGTGATGGTGGTGATGATGGTAGTGATGATGATGGTGGTGATGATGGTAGTGATGATGATGGTGGTGATGATGATGGTGATGATGATGATGATGATGATGATGATGATGATGGTGATGATGATGATGATGATGACGATGATGATGATGATGATGATGAGGATGATATGATGAAGATGATGATGGTGATGATGATGGTGATGGTGGTGATGGTGGTGATGATGATGGTGGTGATGATGATGATGATGATGATGATGATGATGATGATGATGATGATGATGATGATGATGATGATAATGATGATGATGATGATGATGATGATGATATGATGGTGATGATGATGATGATATGATGATGATGGTGGTGATGATGGTAGTGATGATGATGGTGGTGATAATGATGATGATGATGATGATGAGGATGATATGATGATGATGATGATGGTGATGATGATAGTGATGATGATGGTGGTGGTGGTGATAATGATGGCTGTGGTGGTGGTGATAATGGTTTTGATGATGATGGTCATGCATATCATATCCTCATTATCATAATTATTTTTATCATCAACAGAGCATCATTCATCATCATCATCATCAAGATCAAAACATCATAACTATCATAATCATCAATGCCATCATCATCACCATTGTAATCAATACCATTATCAACAGCTTAATTGCCATCATGATCATGATGGTAAATTGTATTCATCATTGACACAATCATCATCAATCATTATCATCATCATCCCTGTAATCATCTTGGTAATAGCATTTCTTACATAACAATGACCTTTCCTTCCAAGCATTCCTTGTAATATATCATTGTTGTTTCTGCTATAATCGTGATCGTGATGATTTTGATGACAAACAATTCATTGTCTTTCAATTACTAGATAATAATAATAATAATAATAATAAAATTTACATTTTTATAGCGCGCATGCAAATAATAAATCATCTATCTATGGCGCTTCACAATGACTAAAGTAAAAGTTCCTGGTTTAAAATCACAATTAATTAAAAGTCCTCTACTTGTTAAAAATGTGTCTTACGAAGTTTTGTTCAGTTAAAAGCGATATTAAAAAAATACGTTTTCAATTTTTTCTTAAAAATATCTAAGCTAGGAGAAGTTTTGATACTGTCTGGCAGTTTGTTCCAAAGTCGGGGAGCACAGACTGAGAAGGCTCTGTCTCCATAATTCTTTAGTTTTGATCGTTGTTCCTGCAGATTGAAGCCATTCATAGATCGTAATGAATACTTTGATTTCTTCACCTCGAGTAGATCACCTATATATCCTGGTGCTTGATCGTGTAATGATTTAAAAACCATGAACTGATTAACAAGTGATCAATTTGATTTATTTGATTAATGTCTCTATTTTACAGGGTCATTTGAAAGAGATGGGTATTCAAGCAATTGGAGACAGGGTTTACATGTTGGATATGATTGGTCTTTTGAAGAAAAAGAAGAAAGAGCTTGACACAAGTGCTGCATTGTGGAGTGGGGAAACTCCTGCACCAGGATGTGGTAAGTATTTTATCATAAAGGTAAATGAACATTTGGTAAATGAATATTTTTTAATAGTATTGAATATTATTCACGTTTAAGTACAATACACCTTTTCAACTAAGGGCCTCGTTTTCAAAAAAAATTAAAACTGTGTCACAACATAGGCGACATTCGTACGAGCATGCGCTTTAGATTACTTGACTCATCCAAAAAAGCGCCTGGGCCCGAGTTTTGGCGGGAGGTTTCAGAAAAATCTTGATCGTGTAAACATGGAAAAAGCATGAGCACTAGAAGAGAGATTGATTTATACTGGCCTATGCTGTAATTTGACAACCTACCAGAAAGAGAAACATAGACAGAAAGGACAGCAGAGATAGAAAGACAAAAAAGTAAGATAAAGTGTTATTGAATAAAACTTAGAAAACACAGGTAGGTTGTCACAAATTACAGCTTAGGCCAGTGATCACTCTCTGTGACTGTGTTTCGCTTCCTTAACGGTTTTAAACCAAAATCATTCCACAAATATGTTTCACTGCCATATTTTCCTTATTTTACTGATTTAATAACGAATGTACTATAATATCAAGAAATTTTTTGTCTTCCACAACTTTTGAAAAGGATTTTTCTCAAGTTTGTCTGTTTAAAGGGCACCATGGTGACACCTATTGCAGATATGCAATAGCAGTTTGCAAGAGCAGAGAACTTTAAGAAAAAAATCGATTCTTTACAAATAAATTACTAATTAACGAATCAGCTTTTGAATATTTCAATATTAAACAAAAAGTGCAATATTACAACCCAGTTGCAACGAAATTTCTTGAGCTGAAAAGTTACCATGAAATGAATTTATAAAAAAGAATCAATTGTTGTTGATGTTTTTGAAAAGATATTCACAGAAACATTTCACTCTGAATGGTGACTGTCTATTGTTTTCAAATATCAAACAAAAAAAATGGAATAAAATTTGTTGAAGTAGAGCAATTTTAACCAAAAAAAAACAAAATATATTTTCCATATTAGCTGAAGGGATTCTAATTTCAGTACAAAGTGCACACTATAACTTCTCTCAACATGACACCCATTCAATTCTAAAATATCTTTCAGCATTAATCCAGCATCAGGACAGCCATATCTTCTGTATCTAATAGTGCTAAAAATTTAGGCAATGTGTTGTTCTATGTTTCAATTAGCTCACAATAGTCTGAAATGCTTAGCTTGTTGGGTTAGCTAGTAATGCATGCCCCTTGATAGCAGGTCCAATAACAAGTGCTCTCATGCACTGAGTATTGGATTTCACAGACACAAAAGATCTTGTATCTTTTTCCAACCATGAAATAGGTAGTAGTGATGATTTATAAAAAGGAGCAAACATCATTTTGAATGCAAATGAAGATGCAGGGATCCTGAATCTGAAATTCAAAGGAGGTATATACAGTGTTACAGGAAAAGTCAAATAAAATCTCTAAGTTGCACGACATTCATATAAGTCATCTGCTCAGTGGAAGCAGCAGTAAAACAAATATGGAAAAAAATCCCTGCTAGTTATGTGACAATTTTCTTTCATAACTAGCAGGGACTTCTCTCGAGTGATAAAGCACTAGAGCTAGTACGCAACTTTAGTTGCATTTTTCAAGTAAAACCCAGTGGTTGTTCAAAATAGTTTGAAATCATATTAAAATAAAGGTGGGTGGGTTGTAAAATGCTAGAATTGTTTGGTAACATCATCTCGATTTTCTCAATCCTTGATGCAAACTGTTGTTACAATGCCTCCAGTGATATAGCACTAGAGCTAGTACGCAACTTTAGTTGCATTTTTTCAAGTAAAACCCAGTGGTTGTTCAAAATAGTTTGAAATCATATTAAAATAAAGGTGGGTGGGTTGTAAAATGCTAGAATTGTTTGGTAACATCATCTCGATTTTTCTCAATCCTTGATGCAAACTGTTGTTACAATGCCTCCAGTGATAGAGCACTAGAGCTAGTATGCAACTTTAGTTGCATTTTTTTCTAAGTAAAACCCAGTGGTTGTTCAAAATAGTTTGAAATCATATTAAAATAAAGGTGGGTGGGTTGTAAAATGCTAGAATTGTTTGGTAACATCATCTCGATTTTTCTCAATCCTTGATGCAAACTGTTGTTACAATGCCTCCAGTGATATAGCACTAGAGCTAGTACGCAACTTTAGTTGCATTTTTTTCCAAGTAAAACCCAGTGGTTGTTCAAAATAGTTTGAAATCATATTAAAATAAAGGTGGGTGGGTTGTAAAATGCTAGAATTGTTTGGTAACATCATCTCGATTTTTCTCAATCCTTGATGCAAACTGTTGTTACAATGCCTCCAGTGATAGAGCACTAGAGCTAGTATGCAACTTTAGTTGCATTTTTTTCTAAGTAAAACCCAGTGGTTGTTCAAAATAGTTTGAAATCATATTAAAATAAAGGTGGGTGGGTTGTAAAATGCTAGAATTGTTTGGTAACATCATCTCAATGTTTCGTAGTCAGAGGTTGAGTTTTAGCAATTTTGACTGTGCGCAGCCAGTAGAACACAGTAGCAAACAGTGGCCTAGGAGGTAAAGTACAGAGATAAATTGACGGCCTTTAACAGCAGATAATGCAGTGAAAGGCCAAAACATGTTTTACTTGTCTTGTCTGTCTTCTTTTGTATAAAGATTGGCGGCTTTCTCTGCAGCTCAACTGCCAATACAAAAAGATGATCACCACACCGCCATTTTCCTCATCTTTGCTTACTTGCGCCGCCGGTGCAACTGGTCAGCAAATACGAATGTCGCCTATGTTCTGTGTCACAGAAGCATTTCCACATCAGATTGGAATTCAGTATATTCGTTTTAGTGCTTCGGCAAAATTTTTCGCTTCTAATCCTTACGATGTTGGTTTTATAGCGATTTAAAGTTTGAAAAGTTATAAGGGATTTGACCGTGAAAAATGGCTGAGGGTGTAAAATTTCACCCCTAGCGATTTTTCACGGACAAATCCTTCATAGATTTTCAAACTTTTCGTCGCTATAAAATCACATCTTAAGGACAAGAAGCGTAAAAATTTGCCTCAACACTAAAATGAAGTTACTCAATCTGAGTCTCTAGTCAAAATTTTTGTACGAACATTCGTGAATTTTGAAAACGAGGCTCTAAGTTGAAAAGGTGTTTTTGATTGGGCTTCTAGGGGACCTTTTATATTTTTTCTAATTTAATCATGTAATATTTAGTTTTTGTTCATTTCTCTTTTCTCAGCTTATAGCAAAGGTCTCTGTCATTCCATTGGGCGTGCAATTTGCCCTTGCTGTGTGAACCGCACTTACTGGAAGGTAACAGCTCAAGGAGTATTCTACAGAGAAGTGCCTGCCTTCAGAAGATACTTTGGAACTGGTAAGAAAAGAAAAAGCAGTTTTATATTGTTTCTTAAACATTGAAATCTGTTGAACTTAAAATAGAGCAAACGTAGCTCATTCGTACTTGAAGCATAAGGCAGAGTCAGGAAAAATTTAAGGTCATCCGGCCATTGACCGGAGGAGAGTAAGTAAGAATGAAGAAGAATCTCGTACCACACTCAAGTCACGCCTGTTTTCATTGCTATGTGAAGAAGAAAGTTGCGTTTCTGAGAATTCTGGCCCCTTGGACGCTTTAGAATGGTAGTCACCGGTTATTGCTACAAGCCTTTGATATTTATTGAGACAAAGTTGTTGGAACGCTCCGTCTCCCATCATCGGGCAATGAGAAATAAAGTTCTTCTCTTATTTATTGCTCTTATTCGGGTCGAAATGTTGTAAACAAAAAAACACTGACCTGGCCATACTTAGCTCATTTGTACGTTAAGCATTTGGGCGGTAGAAGTGGCGTTTCTGAGAATCCAGGCCCCTTGTACGCACGTTAAATGATAATCACCGCTTGTCACGACAAGCCTTTAATGTCTATCGGGAAAACGTTTCGAGACAGCTCCGTCTCATATCATGGGGCAATGAGAAATTTTGTTCTTTTCCTATTTGTTGCATTGGTCGGATTGAAAAGGGTGTGAACCGTATCTCACATTGGTTGATGATGAAAGACGAAGGTCTTGGTCTCCCGAAACTTTCCTGTTGAAATATCAAAGACTTGTCATGATGAGCAATGACTAAAATCGTAGCTAAACTAGGAAACATGTCGTGCATGACATTTTATTCAGCATGTCTCCCAGGGTAGCTAAACATGCAATTGAGAAGCGAACAACATGTCTGCCGAGTTGCGGAGACAAGAAATACCCTGACGAGAAATGCCCCATCTGTCGTGTCCCAGAAACACTTGCATGTCTCTCGCTAGAAATTATGTCACGCACTACAAAGTTTCTGAGGTGGCTGAACTGGGAGACATGGAGGGGACATGTCACGTGCCAAAATGTCGCGTGAGACATGTCTCTTTGTCTAGCCAGGCCTTCATACTTTGTCAGAACAGTAGACTTATTACACGAGTCGTACTATTCGCCAACAACAACCAACAATTACCCGAACAACCACAACAACAGGTTGCTGTATGTTGCTGTTGTTGTTAGAAGCTGTTTCCGAAAGAGTGGGAGGGAGGTAATAAGTCTATCAGAACAGCCTTGATAAAAGCAAAAATTTTACTCTTAACTGGTTTAGAACTGTAGCTGGACAGATACTCTCTTAGAAACTATTCTCTAAAACCATTGAATCAGGGGTAAGGGAAATCAATAATGTTATTCTAAGGTTTCTTAAGAAGGGTTATTATTCTAATGTTATCGGGTTTTCTTTTATAGTTTCCACAGAGTATATGGACTTCAGATTCTTCAAGGACCTTGAATTGAAAGAAAGCTACATGTGTTGTTGTTGTTTCAAGCGGTATTCCCTTGAGATGTATGTTGAAGACAAAGATGCAAAGGCCAGTGAGCGTGACCCCGCCTCAGGAGCATTTCCTGCCCCGCATGTTCTTCTTCATCCAGAGGCCGCTCGTGTTGAGCAAATTGTTCGTAATGCCTGGACGCAAGCGAGGTTGGTTGCTGATTGAGACAACGCTGCGTTCGATTGAAACATTTTTTATGAATTTCTTCTTATTCTTAGTTTAAAATTTTCTATTTGCCTAAAATTTTTTGCTAGCCAAAAGCAAAAATATTGAAGTTTTCACTAAGCAATTTCTGGTTGTCGGGTAATGTTTTATGAATTTGCCAAATGATCAAACATTGTTGGTCAACATTTGAGCTTCGTTTCAAGAGCAATGTTTTTCCATAGTCATGGTTTTACCATTTACCCACGTCACATGTTCGAGAAGCACTCCCTAAACAGTGTTCTTAGAAAGAATTCTAAAACATTTTATGCTTATCACAACTAAAAAGTATTTGACGTTTAATGTTTTGCGACGTGGCCAAGGCGAGACATCTTGCTTGCAGCAAACTTCAACTGCCTTGCCTGGTTATAACAAATACAATGTTTGATCGTTTGGCAGATTCTTTCCTAGCATTAATTTGCCCAGTACTGAATTTTGGCTATCCAAGAGAAAAATGCGTGTAACTTGACCTTCGGGTCATCTTCTTTTTTTATGACTATGGTATAAATTACTAGTAGATTTTTTCCTAATTTTTATTTGTCATTGTAATTTGGCTGTCTGCTTAATTAACTAGAATATAAACAGAGGATTAATCGGACGGTTTCTCAAAATTTTTGCCTTAAAATATAATTTTTCCTGGGTTATTTATCTTCCAAGTATTTTTTATAGTCACAATAAAATGACAACTCGGCTCTTATATTGTTTCTTTTTTCCTCAAGGTTTGACTAGCTCTAATGCTACCCTTTCTCCGATATTGTTTTGGAGCCCGCTCTCGGTTCGAAAACTCGCTGCGGTCTGCAGCCTCGTTTCGAATGCTCAAAACAGTGCATGTTATTCGAGAACAGCTGTGGTCCTGATAAACTTGCTCTGAAAAAATGGCGCCGATTTCGTTGAAGAAGGGAGTTATTGACGAAATTACAGAAGAACTCATAACGAGCGTAACTGGTCTTGAAAAGGGAACAGAGAACTTTAAGTTATCTCTTGAATTTGCTCTTTCCAACTTTAGATTCCATAGATTTCTCGATGTTAACTCCTTTGATGTGAAAAGAAAGTTAGAAGGCCTTGCAGAAAAGTTTTCAATTCACTGTCAACATGACAAGGCGAAGAATTTAAATGAGCTAAAGGAGGGGTATTTAAATGCGCCGTTTTCTGCAAGTAAATACGCGAATAACACCGAAGAGCATCATGGAATGTTGTCAGTACTGCTTAACCTGTCTCAAGCGCCAGTTTTCAAAGAGTTTTCTCCCACGAGGAAGAAGAAAGTTGCCCCAGAAGACACTGTAAATTGGACAGAATATTTGTTAGAGGGAGAAGAAAAACTAGAAATTGGGATCCAAATGAATGAAGAGCAGTTATCCGCCTTGGAGGAAAGTGATGATGATGACATTTCCATTGAAATGTCCGCAAAAGAAAGCATGGTATTAGAAGAACAGAATGTTGCATTTGGTGTTATATCAACATCAGTATCACAAATTCCTGAACCATTATCAGGTAAAGCCAGTTTAGTTTCATGCCAGTTTGGATTCTATGGCCCTGGTTGGAAATAGAAACTTTGTTGTGCACACAGAAGAACTTCCGTTCTGCAATTTTGGCTAAAACAATAGAAAACAATAGCCCCTTTTGTTTTGAAAACAATATCCTTACCTGTCTTTAGAGTGTGTGAGTGGTGCACCAGATTTTTTTTGCTCTAATCATTCTGTGCACCAATGCGTGTATGGTCAAACCTTGCTGCACTGAACCTATAAAACTGTTTGTACTGAGCTATGTACAGTCACCAGCTTTGAAGGAGCTGGATCATGCATGTGCTTTGAAGCAGCTGATTTCAATTTCCATGAGTGAGAGGATTTAATTGCACAAAACTAACCATTATTCTCAAAGAAATGACATCATCACATGAAAAATCTTAAGCATGATGTCATATCGCCTAAACCAACCCTAGACTTCTTCTAAGAGAAAAATTCATTCTAATTTTGGCTGTGCTATCTCAGATATGAGCTAAGATAAATAAGGGGAGGAAAATAAGCCCCACAGGTTGAGAATGTTCTGAAACTCTGAGTTGAAGATAGGGTTAATTAAAGCAGCCTAGATCTGATTAAAAATCTGTTTTTTTTTTAGAAACCAAAGAACACCAGAATGATCTGAACTGGCTTCAGGAGAGTATCATTTCACAATACTGGAAAGAAAATCAAGTATTCTTGCCTCAACTAGAAAGTGGGTATGACCAAAGCAGCTTTAATGCATTAGAGTCAAGTCAACAAATTCTGCAAACATTCCAGACTGCCTCATTGAATACACAGATCATCAATAAGTTAACTGAAAAGGTGATTGTAAGAGAGACATTATGGATGCTGCAGGGTGTAGAAAGTACATTTGTTTATTTGTTTACCAATAAACAATACCAAGTACACAGTGGTATTACCATGGGACATACCAGTCAGGCATCTTTAAGAGGTATTCTGGAATCTTTTGCAGCTACTGGGACTAAGATCCAAGTATTAAAAAATTTCGTCAGAGAAACGTGTAACATCAAAAGTGCCAATCTAAAAACATTGGTAGCCTTGGGGTATTCAATAAGTGGTTTTTTAAACAGAGTCAAAAGAGAACTTTCTGAGATAGAAGCTTGTATTGTGAAAGGATCTAAAGTGTATACATGCCTCACTCTAATGGAAGCAACTAAATGCATTACGAAAAATACTAAATTGGTCTACGAGCTGTTCAATGCATGCGTGACAAATGCTAAAGATTCTATGACGTCACCAGGAGAGTATATGGCGCATGTTATCAATACTCTCTACGAAGCTGTTTGTCGGTTAGATGAACACGGTTACGCATGCGTTAATCAGCTTGTTGTCATTCTACCAATATTTTTAGAGACGATTCGGCCATTCCTAACCGATCTCGGGAACTGGATTTCACTTGGAAAGCTGCCAGTCGTAAATGGTGGGGAATTTTTTATCGAGAAGAATTCGGAACCGCCGCAGCATGATTCTGATACGTGGTATACAACGTTTCGTGTTAGATTGCCGAATAATGAAGGACGAAATGATGCTTTCGTGCCGAAATTTGTCGCAAAAGATGTAGAAAAGATTTTACTTGCGGGAAAGTCGCGCGGTTTATTGGAAGCGGCAACGCAGAATTCCGCGAAAGAACTTTATTCTCCGTTTGATGAAGAATTTTTGGAGAAGTTGTTTGAAAACCTTGGGTTCAAGACATTGAAGACCAATCGGCCTGATGACGAAATTTATGCTGAATCGAGAGAAATTCTGCTTTTAAACCATCAGTTTAACTTTCTACTTATCGATAATTTCCGCTGTGTGTTTCAAGCGGTTTACGAAAGAATCTGCTGCGTAAACAGCGTTGCTGATGCCGGTACTAATACCTCGGAATCACTACATGATGTTTTGCAGTATAATGCGTCGCAATTCACTGAAGAATCGTCTTCGAGGCTCCTGATAATGCAAATCTTCGAAAACACGTTACGAGAGCTTATCGATACTCGTTACGAGCAAGCTTCGAAATCACTTATTAACATGCTGAAATGTCGATACAATTTCGACTATCATATTTCCGTTATGAAAAATTTCTTTTTCATGGAAGCTGGTGACGTCATGAATATGTTTTACACCGAAATTTTTACGAAGATTCGAAACGGCGAAATTTGGCAAAATACGTCATATTTGACCAGTGTTTTACACGAGGCGCTATTTTTACGATTCCCGAAACTTGTCAAGACATTAACTGCTGGAGTTAAGCAAGCAGAATCAAGTAAAGTTACAAGACGAAGCGAAGATATTCAAGCTATTGATTCTGTTATTCTGCGATATCAAATTGAATGGCCGTTAACGATTATTTTCGATAAAAAAGTCGAAGATAAATACAACGCCATCTTTGGTTTTCTACTTCAAGTAAAGCGGGCTCTGTGGTCACTAGAGCAACTGCGACTTGATCTGGATACGACGCCTATCAACGAGCCTCATTCTCGACTAAGGCAAAGGCTTTATATCCTACGAACGAGGCTACTTCATTTCGTCCAGAGCTTCCATGTTTACATAATGACTAGGATTCTCCATAGCTCCGGGCTTGAATTCAAAGAGAGGCTGAGTGGCGCGAAAGATTTCGAAGAAGTGTTAGCTGTGCATTACGATTTTCTGGAGAAAGTTTACGACCGTTGTTTACTCAGCCCGAAAGTTGGTTTCGCGAAACAAGCAATAACGAGAATTCTGAATCTCTGCTTGAATTTTCAAATTCAATGGGATAAGGGAATGAAGGAAATTTCTGAAGAAAATATCAACTCAATTGAGACTGAATTTGAAAAGTGTAACCATTTTATTCAGTCGTTTTTGAACAGTCTTATTAAGAGAGGGTCATTCCCTCATCTCGAGTTACTGTCATTATCTCTTAAATCATAAGTTTATTAATTGGAATTCCCCGATAAGGTCGTCTTTCCCTCTTACGGATTTGATCAAGATAACACCTGTGACAAAGCAATGCTGTACAACGCTAACAACGTTACACGTCCAATACTTAAGAATGGTCTTTGAGCAGCACAAAATTGCAAGAAACAGTGTAAACATTTTTGGAAATGTTTTCGCCCTGTTGCGTAGCCAGACAATCATCACTGGATTGGCAAAAGGTTGTGATCAAAGAAAATTAGGTCGTGGTTCTAAGGAAGAAAATCAACCAAGTGGTACCCCACGGCATTTTTATACATTATATAAGCCTATATAATAAAACCTATCTTGGCGATGATTGGGGGCCAACCGCCCACGTACCCTCTTGGCTTCGCCAATGTTTTCGCTGTTTATTGTAATTCTGAAATACATACAATAGGACAAATTTTTCAACCACTAACGTTGCTCTGTCAGGAAAGGCGAGGACACTTTTCGACAAAAACGATAAAGGCAATGATCATATGAACTTTTCAACTGGTCTATACATTCTGTGCGAAATCGCATCTCGGTCTTCCTCGTTTTCGGCGATGTTAATTTTCAATTTTCATTAAATAACAACGAGCTTTTGCCATCAGATAATCTTTTAGTCTCATCCGCTAAACTACGGTTCTAACATAAAGCTAGCGACGGTTCTGTGGTGTCTTCCTAGAGTTTTTACCGCAGTTTGAACAAAGTTTAAGAAATTTTAAACCAATACTCTAGTTTTGTTTTATTCTGTCGTTACTTCCTCGGGGGGGGGGGTAACTTAACAGTTTTGGGAGTACGGGGACGTGCCATAATTTAGGGGTACCTTTTTTCTGAAAAGTGCGGAATTATCGATATTGTTTTTAGAAGTATGTGCGGAATTATGGGTACCATTTGAGGAAACATGCAGAATTATGGGTACTAACCTGGAGAAATTTTGAACAATTAAACTTAGCATTTACAAAATGTACAGTCCGAACTGATAACTCTTTGGCCTGTCAGCAAGGTTGCCCTTAAAACATTACTTGCTTTTCATCAGATGATTTTGTTATCTGAAAATGTTCTTTACCTTGCGGAGCATTGGGGATAACATACATCATTTTTGCGGAATTATGGGTCACAATTTTTATAAGGTTTGCGGAATTATGGGTCACAATTTTTCAGACGGGGGCGGAATTATGGGTCCAAATTTTTGACTGAAATGGCACGTCCCCGTCCAAAACTAGGCTTAGATACCCCCCAAGGTTACTTCGTTTTACTTTCAAAGACAAATGCAATTTAAACAAGATTTCCTTTGAATAACATCAATTAAGCCCTAGCTAAACGATCAAACATTTTCTGATTAAACATTGGTAATTTGCTTGTCAAGCAAAATGTTTGACCGTTTGGCCACGTCCAGAAACATTACTCTTTGACCAACAATGTTTGACCGTTTGGCCACGTCCAGAAACATTACTCGTTGTTTTTGGACGTGGCAAAACAATCAAACATTTGACCAACAATGTTTGACCGTTTGGCCACGTCCAGAAACATTACTCGTTGTTTTTGGACGTGACAAAACAATCAAACATTTGACCAACAATGTTTGACCGTTTGGCCACGTCCAGAAACAGTACTCGTTGTTTTTGGACGTGGCAAAACAATCAAACATTTGACCAACAATGTTTGACCGTTTGGCCACGTCCAGAAACATTACTCGTTGTTTTTGGACGTGGCAAAACAATCAAACATTTGACCAACAATGTTTGACCGTTTGGCCACGTCCAGAAACATTACTCGTTGTTTTTGGACGTGGCAAAACAATCAAACATTTGACCAACAATGTTTGACCGTTTGGCCACGTCCAGAAACATTATCCATTTTTTTTGACGTGGCAAAACAATCAAACATTTGACCAACAATGTTTGACCAATTGGCCACGTCCAGAAACATTACCCATTGTTTTTGGACCTGGCAAAACAATCAAACATTTGACCAACAATGTTTGACCGTTTGGCCACGTCCAGAAACATTACCCATTGTTTTTGGACCTGGCAAAACAATCAAACATTTGACCAACAATGTTTGACCGTTTGGCCACGTCCAGAAACATTACCCATTGTTTTTGGACGTGGCAAAACAATCAAACATTTGACCAACAATGTTTGACCGTTTGGCCACGTCCAGAAACATTACCCATTGTTTTTGGACGTGGCAAAACAATCAAACATTTGACCAACAATGTTTGACCGTTTGGCCACGTCCAGAAACATTATCCATTTTTTTGACGTGGCAAAACAATCAAACATTTGACCAACAATGTTTGACCGTTTGGCCACGTCCAGAAACATTACCCATTGTTTTTGGACCTGGCAAAACAATCAAACATTTGACCAACAATGTTTGACCGTTTGGCCACGTCCAGAAACATTACCCATTGTTTTCGGACGTGGCAAAACAATCAAACATTTGACCAACAATGTTTGACCGTTTGGCCACGTCCAGAAACATTACCCATTGTTTTTGGACGTGGCAAAACAATCAAACATTTGACCAACAATGTTTGACCGTTTGGCCACGTCCAGAAACATTACCCATTGTTTTTGGACGTGGCAAAACAATCAAACATTTGACCAACAATGTTTGACCGTTTGGCCACGTCCAGAAACATTACCCATTGTTTTTGGACGTGGCAAAACAATCAAACATTTGACCAACAATGTTTGACCGTTTGGCCACGTCCAGAAACATTACCCATTGTTTTGGACGTGGCAAAACAATCAAACATTTGACCAACAATGTTTGACCGTTTGGCCACGTCCAGAAACATTACCCATTGTTTTTGGACGTGGCAAAACAATCAAACATTTGACCAACAATGTTTGACCGTTTGGCCACGTCCAGAAACATTACCCATTGTTTTTGGACCTGGCAAAACAATCAAACATTTGACCAAAAATGTTTGACCGTTTGGCCACGTCCAGAAACATTACTCGTTGTTTTTGGACGTGGCAAAACAATCAAACATTTGACCAACAATGTTTGACCGTTTGGCCACATCCAGAAACATTACTCGTTGTTTTTGGACGTGGCAAAACAATCAAACATTTGACCAACAATGTTTGACCGTTTGGCCACGTCCAGAAACAGTACTCGTTGTTTTTGGACGTGGCAAAACAATCAAACATTTGACCAACAATGTTTGACCGTTTGGCCACGTCCAGAAACATTACTCGTTGTTTTTGGACGTGGCAAAACAATCAAACATTTGACCAAAAATGTTTGACCGTTTGGCCACGTCCAGAAACATTACTCGTTGTTTTTGGGCGTGGCAAAACAATCAAACATTTGACCAACAATGTTTGACCGTTTGGCCACGTCCAGAAACATTACTCGTTGTTTTTGGACGTGGCAAAACAATCAAACATTTGACCAACAATGTTTGACCGTTTTGCCACGTCCAGAAACATTACTCGTTGTTTTGGACGTGGCAAAACAATCAAACATTTGACCAACAATGTTTGACCGTTTGGCCACGTCCAGAAACATTACTCGTTGTTTTGGACGTGGCAAAACAATCAAACATTTGACCAACAATGTTTGACCGTTTGGCCACGTCCAGAAACATTACTCGTTGTTTTGGACGTGGCAAAACAATCAAACATTTGACCAACAATGTTTGACCGTTTGGCCACGTCCAGAAACATTACTCGTTGTTTTGGACGTGGCAAAACAATCAAACATTTGACCAAAATGTTTGACCGTTTGGCCACGTCCAGAAACATTACTCGTTGTTTTGGACGTGGCAAAACAATCAAACATTTGACCAAAATGTTTGACCGTTTGGCCACGTCCAGAAACATTACTCGTTGTTTTTGGACGTGGCAAAACAATCAAACATTTGACCAACAATGTTTGACCGTTTGGCCACGTCCAGAAACATTACTCGTTGTTTTTGGACGTGGCAAAACAATCAAACATTTGACCAAAAATGTTTGACCGTTTTGCCACGTCCAGAAACATTACTCGTTGTTTTTGGACGTGGCAAAACAATCAAACATTTGACCAACAATGTTTGACCGTTTGGCCACGTCCAGAAACATTACTCGTTGTTTTTGGACGTGGCAAAACAATCAAACATTTGACCAACAATGTTTGACCGTTTGGCCACGTCCAGAAACATTACTCGTTGTTTTTGGACGTGGCAAAACAGTCAAACATTTGTTGTAAAACAAATTCCAAATGTTTGACTAGTAATGTTTTATCGTTTGACCAGCGCCTTATAAACCTCTATTGTGTACATAGCAAAACAAACATTGCCAATTTAACTTTATAATAACACAACTAATTCACATTAACTGTATATAATAGGCCGTTATAGATTTATGTTTATTGTTTGTGTTTATGTTTATTGTTTGTATTAAAATGTTATTCAATAACAAGCTCAGCAAAATTGTTTATACTATGCTACATCTGTCGTCATCACGAGAAGCAATGCCCGCCAGAGCGATTTGCATCAGCCAAAAATCTCCTCTATTGAAAGTAACACTTAGCAGCTTTTTGCAAAAGCTATCGCGATCCTCTTCAACCAAACGTACATTTAAAACGTGGTTATTTCGTTTTCCAGAACGCTCTGATACCGCAATTTAGCTAAAGAATGAGATAAACTGGACATAGCATTTACCGATTTTCCGGCCGAACGACAACGATATAAAAAGAGAAACTCACGAACAAAATTAAGGGTGCTCAAAATGAATCAAAAACGTAGGAACAGCTTTTTGCTATTAGCGATTTCAAAAATGAGATAGATAAGGAACATAAAAACTCCCTTTGCTCTTTAAATGGTCAAAGCCTACCAAATGCCAATCGAACACATTCGGAGGGGGGTATATGATTTAATTTTCTATCAGGCAAGATCAATTTAGGGACAATAAATTACCCTCAAAAAATCGCCTTCCTAAATCCTAAATGGCCAAAAATCGGCCAAAATCAAGGGTTTTTGTAACCTCTCTTTTTTCCTCAAAATAAGTTACTAAACCCCACCAGATACCCGCTGATCTGCTTCTAGGGGTTAAATATAGTCTTTTTCTATCAAATTAGGTCTAACTTGGGGAGAAAAATTTCCCTCGAAAAATTACTAAAAAGGCATGTCTATAGCCTTGCTAAATTACCAAAAATCGGCCAAATTCAGGGGTTTTGAAAACTCCCCTTTTTTGAAAAATAGTTACTAAGCATACAAGATACCCCCTGCTCTGCCATTAGGGGGTAAATAAAGTGATTTTCTATAAAAGCAAGTCGAATTTGAGGGACAAAATTTCTCTCCAGATATCGCAAGAAAAGTCAAGTCTATAGCCTTGCTGAATTGCAAAAAATCGGCCAAAATCAGGGGTTTTGGAAACTCGCTTTTTTCTTCAAAAATAGTTACTAAATCCTACCAGACACCCCCTGACCTGCCTCTAGGGCGTAAATATAGTCTTTTTCTATCAAAATAGGTCTAATTTGGAAGAAAAAAATTCCCTCAAAAAATCGCCAAAAAGGCAAGTCTATAGCCTTGCTAAATTGCCAAAAATTGGCGAAAATCAGGGGTTTTCAAAACTCGATTTTTCTTCAAAAATAGTTACTAAATCCTACCAGACACTCCCTGAACTGCCTCTAGGGCGTAAATATGGTCTTTTTCTATCAAAATAGGTCTAATTTGGAAGAAAAAAATTGCCTCAAAAAATTGCCAGAAAGGCAAGTCTATAGCCTTGCTAAATTGCCAAAAATTGGCTAAAATAAGGGGTTTTCAAAACTCCATTTTTCTTCAAAAATAGTTACTAAATCCTACCAGACACTCCCTGAACTACCTCTAGGGCGTAAATATGGTCTTTTTCTATCAAAATAGGTCTAATTTGGAAGAAAAAATTGCCTCAAAAAATTGCCAAAAAGGCAAGTCTATAGCCTTGCTAAATTGCCAAAAATTGGCTAAAATAAGGGGTTTTCAAAACTCGATTTTTTCTTCAAAAATATTTACTAAATTCAACCAGACACCCCCTGAACTGCCTCTAGGGCGTAAATATAGTCTTTTTCTACCAAAATAGGTCTAATTTGGAAGAACAAAATTCCCTCAAAAAATCGCCAAAAAGGCAAGTCTATAGCCTTGCTAAATTAGAAGAAATTGGCTAAAATAAGGGGTTTTCAAAACTCGATTTTTTCTTCAAAAATAGTTACTAAATCCTACCAGACAACCCCTGAACTGCCTCTAGGGCGTAAATATAGTCTTTTTCTATCAAAATAGGTCTAATTTGGAAGAAAAAAATTGCCTCAAAAAATCGCAAAAAAGGCAAGCCTATAGCCTTGCTAAATTGCCAAAAATTGGCTAAAATCAGGGGTTTTCAAAACTCGATTTTTCTTCAAAAATAGTTACTAAATCTTACCAGACACCCCCTGAACTGCCTCTAGGGCGTAAATATGGTCTTTTCTATCAAAATAGGTCTAATTTGGAAGAAAAAAATTCCCTCAAAAAATGGCCAAAAAGGCAAGCCTATAGCCTTGCTAAATTGCCAAAAATTGGCTAAAATCAGGGGTTTTCAAAACTCGATTTTTTCTTCAAAAATAGTTACTAAAACCTACCAGACACACCCTGGACTGCCTCTAGGGCGTAAATATAGTCTTTTTCTATCAAAATAGGTCTAATTTGGAAGAAAAAAATTCCCTCAAAAAATCGCCAAAAAGGCAAGTCTATAGCCTTACTAAATTGAAAAATTGGCTAAAATCAGGGGTTTTCAAAACTCGATTTTTCTTCAAAAATAGTTACTAAATCCTACCAGACACTCCCTGAAATGCCTCTAGGGCGTAAATATGGTCTTTTTCTATCAAAATAGGTCTAATTTTGAAGAAAAAAATTCCCTCAAAAAATCGCCAAAAAGGCAAGCCTATAGCCTTGCTAAATTGCCAAAAATTGGCTAAAATCAGGGGTTTTCAAAACTCGCTTTTTTTCAAAAATAGTTACTAAATCCTACCAGACACCCCCTGAACTGCCTCTAGGGCGTAAATATAGTCTTTTGCTATCAAAATAAGTCTAATTTGGAAGAAAAAAATCCCCTCAAAAATCGCCAAAAGGCAAGTCTATAGCCTTGCCAAATTGCCAAAAATTGGCTAAAATCAGGGTTTTCAAAACTCGCTTTTTCTTCAAAAATAGTTACTAAAACCTACCAGGCACCCCCTGAATAGCCTCTAGGGCGTAAATATAGTAATTTGCTATTAAAATAGGTCTAATTTGGAAGAAAATATTTCCCTCAAAAATCGCCAAAAGGCAAGTCTATAGCCTTGCTAAATTGCCAAAAATTGGCTAAAATAAGGGTTTTTAAAGACTCCTTTTTCTTCAAAAATACTTACTAAAACCCACCAGAACCCCCTGAATAGCCTCTAGGGCGTAAATAAAGTCTTTCTCTGCAAAATTTCTTTAATTTGGAAGAAAAAATTTCCTCGAAAAATGGTCAAAAGGCAAGTCTATAGCCTTGCCAAATTGCCAAAATTGGCCAAAATCAGGGGTTTTAAAGACTCCTTTTCTTCAAAAATACTTACTAAAACCTACCAGAACCCCCTGAACTGCCTCTAGGGCGTAAATAAAGCAATTTTCTGCACTATTTCTTTAAATAAAGGAGAAAATATTTCCCTCAAAAATGGTCAAAAGGCAAGTCTATAGCCTTGCCAAATTGCCAAAAATTGGCCAAAATTAAGGGTTTTAAAGACTCGATTTTTCTTCAAAAATACTTACTAAAACCTACCAGAAGGCCCCTGAATAGCCTCTAGGGCGTAAATAAAGCAATTTTCTGCACTATTTCTCTAAATTGGAAGAAAAAATTTCCCTCAAAAATCGCCAAAAGGCAAGTCTATAGCCTTGCCAAATTGCCAAAAATCGGCTAAAATTCAGGGTTTTCAAGACTCCTTTTTCTTCAAAAATACTTACTAAAACCTACCAGAACCCCCTGAATAGCCTCTAGGGCGTAAATAAAGCAATTCTCTGCAAAATTTCTTTAAATTGGAAGAAAATATTTCCCTCAAAAATGGCCAAAAGGCAAGTCTATAGCCTTGCCAAATTGCCAAAAATTGGCCAAAATTCAGGGTTTTCAAGACTCGCTTTTTCTTCAAAAATACTTACTAAAACCTACCAGAACACCCCTAAATAGGCTCTAGGGCGTAAATAAAGCAATTCTCTGCAATATTTCTTTAAATAGGGGAGAAAATATTTCCCTCGAGAAATGGTCAAAAAGGCAAGTCTATAGCCTTGCTAAATGGCCAAAAATCAGCCAAAATTAATGGGTTTTAAAGACTCCCTTTTTCTTCAAAAATAATTGGCAAAACCCACCAAAAACCCCTGAATAGCCTCTAGGGGGTAAATAAAGCAATTCTCTGCACTATTTCTTTAAATTGGGAGAAAATATTTCCCTCAAAAATGGTCAAAAGGCAAGTCTATAGCCTTGCCAAATTGCCAAAAATCGGCCAAAATTCAGGGGTTTTAAAGACTCCTTTTTCTTCAAAAATACTTACTAAATCCTACCAGAACCCCTGAATAGCCTCTAGGGCGTAAATAAAGTCAATTCTCTGCAAAATAGGTCTAATAAAGAAGAAAAAATTTCCCACAAAAATAGCCAAAAGGCAAGTCTATAGCCTTGCCAAATTGCCAAAAATCGGCTAAAATAAGGGGTTTTCAAAGACTCCTTTTTCTTCCAAAATACCAACCAAAACCTACAAGAAAGCCCCTGAATAGCCTCTAGAGCGTAAATAACGCAATTCTCTGCAATATTTCTTTAAATAAAAAAGAAAATATTTCCCTCAAAAATGGTTAAGAAGGCAAGTCTATAGCCTTGCCAACTAGCCAAAAATCGGCCAAAATTCAGGGTTTTCAAAGACTCCTTTTTCTTCAAAAATAGTTACTAAAACCTACCAGAAACCCCTGAATAGCCTCTAGGGCCTTATTAAAGCAATTCTCTGCACTATTTCTTTAAATAAAAAAGAAAATATTTCCCTCAAAAATGGTCAAGAAGGCAAGTCTATAGCCTTGCCAAATAGCCAAAAATCGGCCAAAATTAAGGGGTTTTAAAGACTCCCTTTTTCTTCAAAAATACCAAGCAAAAACTACAAGAAAGCCCCTGAATAGGCTCTAGGGCGTAAATAAAGCAATTCTCTGCACTATTTCTTTAAATAAAGAAGAAAATATTTCCCTCGAAAATGGTCAAAAGGCAAGTCTATAGCCTTGCCAAATGGCCAAAAATTGGCCAAAATTCAGGGTTTTCAAAGACTCCTTTTTCTTCAAAAATACTTACTAAAACCTACCAGAAACCCCTGAATAGCCTCTAGGGCGTAAATAAAGCAATTCTCTGCACTATTTCTTTAAATTGGAAGAAAATATTTCCCTCGAGAAATGGTCAAAAAGGCAAGTCTATAGCCTTGCCAAATGGCCAAAAATCGGCCAAAATTCAGGGTTTTCAAAGACTCCTTTTTCTTCAAAATATACTTGCAAAACCTACCAGAACCCCCTGAATAGCCTCTAGGGCGTAAATAAAGCAATTCTCTGCACTATTTCTTTAAATAAAGGAGAAAATATTTCCCTCGAAAAATGGTCAAAAAGGCAAGTCTATAGCCTTGCCAAATAGCCAAAAATCGGCCAAAATTCAGGGGTTTTAAAGACTCCCTTTTTCTTCAAAAATACCAAGCAAAACCTACAAGAAAACCCCTGAATAGCCTCTAGGGCGTAAATAAAGCAATTCTCTGCACTATTTCTTTAAATAAAGGAGAAAATATTTCCCTCGAAAAATGGTCAAAAAGGCAAGTCTATAGCCTTGCCAAATAGCCAAAAATCGGCCAAAATTCAAGGGTTTTAAAGACTCCCTTTTTCTTCAAAAATACTTGGCAAAACCCACCAGAAACCCCCTGAATAGCCTCTAGGGCGTAAATAAAGCAATTCTCTGCACTATTTCTTTAAATAAAGGAGAAAATATTTCCCTCGAAAAATGGTCAAAAAGGCAAGTCTATAGCCTTGCCAAATGGCCAAAAATCGGCGAAAATTCAGGGTTTTAAAGACTCCCTTTTTCTTCAAAAATACCAAGCAAAACCTACTAGAATGCCAATGAATAGGCTCTAGGGGGTAAATAAAGCAATTCTCTGCACTATTTCTTTAAATAAAGGAAAAAATTCCCTCGAAAAATGGTCAAAAAGGCAAGTCTATAGCCTTGCCAAATAGCCAAAAATCGGCCAAAATTCAGGGTTTTAAAGACTCCCTTTTTCTTCAAAAATACTTGGCAAAACCCACCAGAAAGCCCCTGAATAGCCTCTAGGGCGTAAATAAAGCAATTCTCTGCACTATTTCTTTAAATAAAGGAGAAAATATTTCCCTCGAAAAATGGTCAAAAAGGCAAGTCTATAGCCTTGCCAAATAGCCAAAAATCGGCCAAAATTCAGGGTCTTTAAAGACTCCCTTTTTCTTCAAAAATACCAAGCAAAAACTACTAGAATGCCAATGAATAGGCTCTAGGGGGTAAATAAAGCAATTCTCTGCACTATTTCTTTAAATAAAGGAGAAAATATTTCCCTCGAAAAATGGTCAAAAAGGCAAGTCTATAAGCTTGCCAAATGGCCAAAAATCGGCCAAAATTCAGGGTTTTAAAGACTCCCTTTTTCTTCAAAAATGCTTGGCAAAACCCAGCAAAACCCCCTGAATAGCCTCTAGGGCGTAAATAAAGCAATTCTCTGCACTATTTCTTTAAATAAAGGAGAAAATATTTCCCTCGAAAAATGGTCAAAAAGGCAAGTCTATAGCCTTGCCAAATTGCCAAAAATCGGCCAAAATTCAGGGTCTTTAAAGACTCCCTTTTTCTTCAAAAATACCAAGCAAAACCTACAAAAACGCCCCTGAATAGCCTCTAGAGCGTAAATAACGCAATTCTCTGCAATATTTCTTTAAATAAAGAAGAAAATATTTCCCTCGAAAATGGTCAAAAGGCAAGTCTATAGCCTTGCCAAATAGCCAAAAATCGGCCAAAATTCAGGGTTTTAAAGACTCCCTTTTTCTTCAAAAATACTTAGCAAAACCTACCAGAACCCCCTGAATAGCCTCTAGGGCGTAAATAAAGCAATTCTCTGCACTATTTCTTTAAATAAAGGAGAAAATATTTCCCTCGAAAAATGGTCAAAAAGGCAAGTCTATAGCCTTGCCAAATAGCCAAAAATCGGCCAAAATTCAGGGGTTTTAAAGACTCCCTTTTTCTTCAAAAATACTTGGCAAAACCTACCAGAACCCCCTGAATAGCCTCTAGGGCGTAAATAAAGCAATTCTCTGCACTATTTCTTTAAATAAAGGAGAAAATATTTCCCTCGAAAAATGGTCAAAAAGGCAAGTCTATAGCCTTGCCAAATGGCCAAAAATCGGCCAAAATTCAGGGGTTTTAAAGACTCCCTTTTTCTTCAAAAATACCAAGCAAAAACTACAAGAAAGCCCCTGAATAGCCTCTAGGGCGTAAATAAAGCAATTCTCTGCACTATTTCTTTAAATAAAGGAGAAAATATTTCCCTCGAAAAATGGTCAAAAAGGCAAGTCTATAGCCTTGCCAAATAGCCAAAATCGGCCAAAATTCAGGGTCTTTAAAGACTCCCTTTTTCTTCAAAAATACTTGGCAAAACCAACCAGAACTCCCCTGAATAGCCTCTAGGGGGTAAATAAAACAATTCTCTGCACTATTTCTTTAAATTGAGGAGAAAATATTTCCCTCGAAAAATGGTCAAAAAGGCAAGTCTATAGCCTTGCCAAATGGCCATAAATCGGCCAAAATTCAGGGTTTTGTAGACTCCCTTTTTCTTCAAAAATACTTACTAAAACCTACCAGAAACCCCTGAATAGCCTCTAGGGCGTAAATAAAGCAATTCTCTGCACTATTTCTTTAAATAAAGGAGAAAATATTTCCCTCGAAAATGGTCAAAAGGGCAAGTCTATAGCCTTGCCAAATAGCCAAATATCGGCCAAAATTCAGGGTCTTTAAAGACTCCCTTTTTCTTCAAAAATAACAAGCAAAAACCTACCAGAACCCCCTGAATAGCCTCTAGGGCGTAAATAAAGCAATTCTCTGCACTATTTCTTTAAATAAAGGAGAAAATATTTCCCTCGAAAAATGGTCAAAAAGGCAAGTCTATAGCCTTGCCAAATGGCCAAAAATCGGCCAAAATTCAGGGGTTTTAAAGACTCCCTTTTTCTTCAAAAATACTTAGCAAAACCTACCAGAACCCCCCTGAATAGCCTCTAGGGCGTAAATAAAGCAATTCTCTGCACTATTTCTTTAAATAAAGGAGAAAATATTTCCCTCGAGAAATGGTCAAAAGGCAAGTCTATAGCCTTGCCAAATGGCCAAAAATCGGCCAAAATTAAGGGGTTTTAAAGACTCCCTTTTTCTTCAAAAATACTTAGCAAAACCTACCAGAACCCCCCTGAATAGCCTCTAGGGCGTAAATAAAGCAATTCTCTGCACTATTTCTTTAAATAAAGAAGAAAATATTTCCCTCGAAAAATGGTCAAAAAGGCAAGTCTATAGCCTTGCCAAATAGCCAAAAATCGGCCAAAATTCAGGGTTTTAAAGACTCCCTTTTTCTTCAAAAATAATTGGCAAAACCCACCAAAAAGCCCCTGAATAGCCTCTAGGGGTTAAATAAAGCATTTCTCTGCACTATTTCTTTAATTAAAGGAGAAAATATTTCCCTCGAAAAATGGTCAAAAAGGCAAGTTCATAGCCTTGCCAAATAGCCTAAAATCGGCTAAAATTCATGGTCTTTAAAGACTCCCTTTTTCTTCAAAAATACCAAGCAAAACCTACCAAAAAGCCCCTGAATAGCCTCTAGGGGGTAAATAGGCTATTCTCTGCACTAATTCATTAAATAAAGGAGAAAATATTTCCCTCAAAAAATGTTCAAAAAGGCAAGTCTATAGCCTTGCCAATTGGCCAAAAGTCGGCAAAAATTAACGGGCTTTAAAGACTCCTATTTTCTTCAAAAATTCCTAGCAAAAACTACAAGAAAGCCCCTGAATAGCCTCTGGGGGGTAAATAAAGCAATTCTCTGCACTATTTCTTTAAATAAAGAAGAAAATATTTCCCTCGAAAACTGGTCAAAAGGCAAGTCTATAGCCTTGCCAAATGGCCAAAAATCGGCCAAAATTCAGGGGTTTTAAAGACTCCCTTTTTCTTCAAAAATACTTGGCAAAACCCACCAGAACCCCCCTGAATAGCCTCTAGGGCGTAAATAAAGCAATTCTCTGCACTATTTCTTTAAATAAAGGAGAAAATATTTCCCTCGAAAAATGGTCAAAAAGGCAAGTCTATAGCCTTGCCAAATAGCCAAAAATCGGCCAAAATTCAGGGTTTTAAAGACTCCCTTTTTCTTCAAAAATACTTGGCAAAACCCACCAGAACCCCTGAATAGCCTCTAGGGCGTAAATAAAGCAATTCTCTGCACTATTTCTTTAAATAAAGGAGAAAATATTTCCCTCGAAAATGGTCAAAAGGGCAAGTCTATAGCCTTGCCAAATAGCGAAATATCGGCCAAAATTCAGGGTCTTTAAAGACTCCCTTTTTCTTCAAAAATACCAAGGAAAAGGTACTAGAATGCCAATGAATAGGCTCTAGGGGGTAAATAATGCAATTCTCTGCACTATTTCTTTAAATAAAGGAGAAAATATTTCCCTCGAAAAATGGTCAAAAAGGCAAGTCTATAGCCTTGCCAAATAGCCAAACATCGGCCAAAATTAAGGGTTTTAAAGACTCCCTTTTTCTTCAAAAATACTTAGCAAAACCCAGCAAAACCCCCTGAATAGCCTCTAGGGCGTAAATAAAGCAATTCTCTGCACTATTTCTTTAAATAAAGGAGAAAATATTTCCCTCGAAAAATGGTCAAAAAGGCAAGTCTATAGCCTTGCCAAATAGCCAAAAATCGGCCAAAATTCAGGGTCTTTAAAGACTCCCTTTTTCTTCAAAAATACTAAGCAAAACCTACCAGAAAGCCCCTGAATAGCCTCTAGGGGGTAAATAAAACAATTCTCTGCACTATTTCTTTAAATAAAGGAGAAAATATTTCCCTCGAAAATGGTCAAAAAGGCAAGTCTATAGCCTTGCCAAATGGCCAAAAATCGGCCAAAATTAAGGGGTTTTAAAGACTCCCTTTTTCTTCAAAAATAGTTACTAAAACCTACCAGAAACCCCTGAATAGCCTCTAGGGCGTAAATAAAGCAATTCTCTGCACTATTTCTTTAATTAAAGGAGAAAATATTTCCCTCAAAAATGGTCAAAAGGCAAGTCTATAGCCTTGCCAAATTGCCAAAATCGGCTAAAATTCAGGGTTTTTAAAGACTCCTTTTTCTTCAAAAATAGTTACTAAAACCTACCAGACACCCCTGAATAGCCTCTAGGGCGTAAATAAAGCAATTCTCTGCACTATTTCAAAATAGGTCTAATTTGGAAGAAAAATTTCCCTCGAAAATGGTCAAAAGGCAAGTCTATAGCCTTGCCAAATTGCCAAAAATCGGCCAAAATTCAGGGTTTTCAAGACTCCTTTTTCTTCAAAAATAGTTACTAAAACCTACCAGAACCCCCTGAATAGCCTCTAGGGCGTAAATAAAGTCAATTCTATGCACTATTTCTTTAATTTGGAAGAAAAAATTTCCCTCGAAAATCGTCAAAAGGCAAGTCTATAGCCTTGCCAAATTGCCAAAAATCGGCTAAAATTCAGGGTTTTAAAGACTCCTTTTTCTTCAAAAATAGTTACTAAAACCTACCAGAACCCCCTGAATAGCCTCTAGGGCGTAAATAAAGCAATTCTATGCAAAATTTCTTTAAATTGGAAGAAAAAATTTCCCTCAAAAATGGTCAAAAGGCAAGTCTATAGCCTTGCCAAATTGCCAAAAATCGGCCAAAATTCAGGGTTTTAAAGACTCCTTTTTCTTCAAAAATACTTAAGCAAAACCTACCAGAACCCCCTGAATAGCCTCTAGGGCGTAAATATAGTCTTTTGCTGCAAAATAGGTCGAATTTGGAAGAAAAAATTTCCCTCAAAAATCGCCAAAAGGCAAGTCTATAGCCTTGCTAAATTGCCAAAAATCGGCTAAAATTCAGGGTTTTCAAAACTCGATTTTTCTTCAAAAATAGTTACTAAATCCTACCAGACACCCCTGAACTGCCTCTAGGGCGTAAATATAGTCTTTTCTATCAAAATTTCTCTAATTTGGAAGAAAAAATTTCCCTCAAAAATCGCCAAAAGGCAAGTCTATAGCCTTGCTAAATTGCCAAAATTCGGCTAAAATTCAGGGTTTTCAAGACTCGCTTTTTCTTCAAAAATAGTTACTAAATCCTACCAGACACCCCTGAACTGCCTCTAGGGCGTAAATATAGTCTTTTCTCTATCAAAATAGGTCTAATTTGGAAGAAAAAATTCCCTCAAAAATCGCCAAAAGGCAAGTCTATAGCCTTGCTAAATTGCCAAAATTGGCTAAAATTCAGGGGTTTTAAAGACTCGATTTTTCTTCAAAAATAGTTACTAAATCCTACCAGACACCCCTGAACTGCCTCTAGGGCGTAAATATAGTCTTTTTCTATCAAAATAGGTCTAATTTGGAAGAAAAAAATTCCCTCAAAAATCGCCAAAAAGGCAAGTCTATAGCCTTGCTAAATTGCCAAAAATTGGCTAAAATTCAGGGTTTTCAAAACTCGCTTTTTCTTCAAAAATAGTTACTAAATCCTACCAGACACCCCTGAACTGCCTCTAGGGCGTAAATATAGTCTTTTCTATCAAAATAGGTCTAATTTGGAAGAAAAAAATTCCCTCAAAAAATCGCCAAAAGGGCAAGTCTATAGCCTTGCTAAATTGCCAAAAATTGGCTAAAATTAGGGGTTTTCAAAACTCGCTTTTTCTTCAAAAATAGTTACTAAATCCTACCAGACACCCCTGAACTGCCTCTAGGGCGTAAATATAGTCTTTTTCTATCAAAATAGGTCTAATTTGGAAGAAAAAAATTCCCTCAAAAAATCGCCAAAAAGGCAAGTCTATAGCCTTGCTAAATTGCCAAAAATTGGCTAAAATTCAGGGTTTTCAAAACTCGCTTTTTCTTCAAAAATAGTTACTAAATCCTACCAGAAACCCCTGAACTGCCTCTAGGGCGTAAATATAGTCTTTTCTATCAAAATAGGTTTAAATTGGAAGAAAAAATTTCCTCAAAAATCGCCAAAAGGCAAGTCTATAGCCTTGCTAAATTGCCAAAATTGGCTAAAATCAGGGGTTTTCAAAACTCGCTTTTTCTTCAAAAATAGTTACTAAATCCTACCAGAAACCCCTGAACTGCCTCTAGGGCGTAAATATAGTCTTTTCTATCAAAATAGGTCTAATTTGGAAGAAAAAATTTCCTCAAAAATCGCCAAAAGGCAAGTCTATAGCCTTGCTAAATTGCCAAAATTGGCTAAAATTCAGGGTTTTCAAAACTCGATTTTTCTTCAAAAATAGTTACTAAATCCTACCAGAAACCCCTGAACTGCCTCTAGGGCGTAAATATAGTCTTTTGCTATCAAAATAGGTCTAATTTGGAAGAAAAAATTCCCTCAAAAATCGCCAAAAGGCAAGTCTATAGCCTTGCTAAATTGCCAAAAATTGGCTAAAATCAGGGTTTTCAAAACTCGCTTTTTCTTCAAAAATAGTTACTAAATCCTACCAGACACCCCTGAACTGCCTCTAGGGCGTAAATATAGTCTTTTCTGCAAAATAGGTCTAATTTGGAAGAAAAAATTCCCTCAAAAATCGCCAAAAGGCAAGTCTATAGCCTTGCTAAATTGCCAAAAATTGGCTAAAATCAGGGTTTTCAAAACTCGCTTTTTCTTCAAAAATAGTTACTAAATCCTACCAGAAACCCCTGAACTGCCTCTAGGGCGTAAATATAGTCTTTTCTATCAAAATAGGTCTAATTTGGAAGAAAAAATTGCCTCAAAAATCGCCAAAAGGCAAGTCTATAGCCTTGCTAAATTGCCAAAATTCGGCTAAAATTAAGGGTTTTCAAAACTCGATTTTTCTTCAAAAATAGTTACTAAATCCTACCAGAAACCCCTGAACTGCCTCTAGGGCGTAAATATAGTCTTTTCTATGCAAAATAGGTCTAATTTGGAAGAAAAAATTCCCTCAAAAATCGCCAAAAGGCAAGTCTATAGCCTTGCTAAATTGCCAAAAATTGGCTAAAATCAGGGGTTTTCAAAACTCGCTTTTTCTTCAAAAATAGTTACTAAATCCTACCAGACACCCCCTGAACTGCCTCTAGGGCGTAAATATAGTCTTTTCTATCAAAATAGGTCTAATTTGGAAGAAAAAAATTCCCTCAAAAAATCGCCAAAAGGCAAGTCTATAGCCTTGCTAAATTGCCAAAAATTGGCTAAAATCAGGGGTTTTCAAAACTCGCTTTTTTTTCAAAATAGTTACTAAATCCTACCAGAAACCCCTGAACTGCCTCTAGGGCGTAAATATAGTCTTTTCTATCAAAATAGGTCTAATTTGGAAGAAAAAATTTCCCTCAAAAATCGCCAAAAGGCAAGTCTATAGCCTTGCTAAATTGCCAAAATTGGCTAAAATCAGGGGTTTTCAAAACTCCCTTTATTCTTCAAAAAATCGTTCCTTAACCCTGCCAGACATTACCTGTATTGCTTCTAGGGGGTAAATATAGTCTTTTTCTATCAAAATAGGTCTAATTTGGAAGAAAAAAATTCCCTCAAAAATCGCCAAAAGGCAAGTCTATAGCCTTGCTAAATTGCCAAAATTGGCTAAAATCAGGGTTTTCAAAACTCCTTTTTCTTCAAAAATAGTTATTAAATCCTACCAGACACCCCTGAAATGCCTCTAGGGCTTAAATATAGTCTTTTCTATCAAAATAGGTCTAATTTGGAAGAAAAAATTCCCTCAAAAATCGCCAAAAGGCAAGTCTATAGCCTTGCTAAATTGCCAAAAATTGGCTAAAATCATGGGTTTTCAAAACTCGATTTTTCTTCAAAAATAGTTACTAAATCCTACCAGACACCCCCTGAACTGCCTCTAGGGCGTAAATATGGTCTTTTTCTATCAAAATAGGTCTAATTTGGAAGAAAAAATTTCCTCAAAAATCGCCAAAAGGCAAGTCTATAGCCTTGCTAAATTGCCAAAAATTGGCTAAAATAAGGGTTTTCAAAACTCGATTTTTCTTCAAAAATAGTTACTAAATCCTACCAGACACCCCTGAACTGCCTCTAGGGCGTAAATATAGTCTTTTCTCTATCAAAATAGGTCTAATTTGGAAGAAAAAATTCCCTCAAAAATCGCCAAAAGGCAAGTCTATAGCCTTGCTAAATTGCCAAAATTGGCTAAAATCAGGGGTTTTCAAAAGTCGCTTTTTTCTTCAAAAATAGTTACTAAATCCTACCAGACACCCCCTGAACTGCCTCTAGGGCGTAAATATAGTCTTTTCTTTCAAAATAGGTCTAATTTGGAAGAAAAAAATTCCCTCAAAAAATCGCCAAAAAGGCAAGTCTATAGCCTTGCTAAATTGCCAAAAATTGGCTAAAATCAGGGGTTTTCAAAACTCGCTTTTTTTTCAAAATTAGTTACTAAATCCTACCAGGCACCCTCTGAACTGCCTCTAGGGCGTAAATATAGTCTTTTGCTATCAAAATAGGTCTAATTTGGAAGAAAAGAATAACCTCAAAAAATCGCCAAAAGGGCAAGTCTTTAGCCTTGCTAAATTGCCAAAAATTGGCTAAAATCAGGGGTTTTCAAAACTCCCTTTATTCTTCAAAAAATCGTTCCTTAACCCTGCCAGACATTACCTGTATTGCTTCTAGGGGGTAAATATAGTCTTTTTCTATCAAAATAGGTCTAATTTGGAAGAAAAAATTCCCTCAAAAATCGCCAAAAGGCAAGTCTATAGCCTTGCTAAATTGCCAAAAATTGGCTAAAATCAGGGGTTTTCAAAACTCGATTTTTTCTTCAAAAATAGTTACTAAATCCTACCAGACACCCCCTGAACTGCCTCTAGGGCGTAAATATAGTCTTTTTCTATCAAAATAGGTCTAATTTGGAAGAAAAAAATTTCCTCAAAAAATCGCCAAAAAGGCAAGTCTATAGCCTTGCTAAATTGCCAAAAATTGGCTAAAATAAGGGGTTTTCAAAACTCGATTTTTTCTTCAAAAATAGTTACTAAATCCTACCAGACACCCCCTGAACTGCCTCTAGGGCGTAAATATAGTCTTTTGCTAGCAAAATAGGTCGAATTTGGAAGAAAAAAATTCCCTCAAAAAATCGCCAAAGAGGCAAGTCTATAGCCTTGCTAAATTGCCAAAAATTGGCTAAAATCAGGGGTTTTCAAAAGTCGCTTTTTTTTTCAAAAATAGTTACTAAATCCTACCAGGCACCCCCTGAACTGCCTCTAGGGCGTAAATATAGTGTTTTGCTAGCAAAATAGGTCGAATTTGGAAGAAAAAAATTCCCTCAAAAAATCGCCAAAGAGGCAAGTCTATAGCCTTGCTAAATTGCCAAAAATTGGCTAAAATCAGGGGTTTTCAAAAGTCGCTTTTTTTTTCAAAAATAGTTACTAAATCCTACCAGACACCCCCTGAACTGCCTCTAGGGCGTAAATATAGTCTTTTCTTTCAAAATAGGTCTAATTTGGAAGAAAGAAATTCCCTCAAAAAATCGCCAAAAAGGCAAGTCTATAGCCTTGCTAAATTGCCAAAAATTGGCTAAAATCAGGGGTTTTCAAAACTCGCTTTTTTTTTCAAACATAGTTACTAAATCCTACCAGGCACCCCCTGAACTGCCTCTAGGGCGTAAATATAGTGTTTTGCTATCAAAATAGGTCTAATTTGGAAGAAGAAAAGAATTACCTCAAAAAATCGCCAAAAGGGCAAGTCTATAGCCTTGCTAAATTGCCAAAAATTGGCTAAAACCAGGGGTTTTCAAAACTCCCTTTATTCTTCAAAAAATCGTTCCTTAACCCTGCCAGACATTACCTGTATTGCTTCTAGGGGGTAAATATAGTCTTTTTCTATCAAAATAGGTCTAATTTGGAAGAAAAAAATTCCCTCAAAAAATCGCCAAAAAGGCAAGTCTATAGCCTTGCTAAATTGCAAAAAATTGGCTAAAATCAGGGGTTTTCAAAACTCGCTTCTTTCTTCAAAAATAGTTATTAAATCCTACCAGACACCCCCTGAACTGCCTCTAGGGCGTAAATATAGTCTTTTTCTATCAAAATAGGTATAATTTGGAAGAAAAGAATTCCCTCAAAAAATCGCCAAAAAGGCAAGTCTATAGCCTTGCTAAATTGCCAAAAATTGGCTAAAATCAGGGGTTTTCAAAACTCGATTTTTCTTCAAAAATAGTTACTAAATCCTACCAGACACTCCATGAACTGCCTCTAGGGCGTAAATATGGTCTTTTTCTATCAAAATAGGTCTAATTTTTAAGAAAAAAATTCCCTCAAAAAATCGCCAAAAAGGCAAGCCTATAGCCTTGCTAAAGTGCCAAAAATTGGCTAAAATCAGGGGTTTTCAAAACTCGATTTTTCTTCAAAAATAGTTACTAAATCTTACCAGACACCCCCAGAACTGCCTCTAGGGCGTAAATATAGTCTTTTGCTATCAAAATAGGTCTAATTTGGAAGAAAAAAATCCCCTCAAAAAACCGCCAAAAAGGCAAGTCTATAGCCTTGCTAAATTGCCAAAAATTGGCTAAAATAAAGGGTTTTCAAAACTCACTTTTTCTTCAAAAATAGTTACTAAATCCTACCAGACACCCCCTGAACTGCCTATAGGGCGTAAATATGGTCTTTTTCTATCAAAATAGCTCTAATTTGGAAGAAAAAAATTGCCTCAAAAAATCGCCAAAAAGGCAAGTCTATAGCTTTGCTAAATTGCCAAAAATTGGCTAAAATAGGGGGTTTTCAAAACTCGCTTTTTTCTTCAAAAATAGTTACTAAATCCTACCAGACACCCCCTGAACTGCCTCTAGGGGTAAATATAGTCTTTTCTATCAAAATAGGTCTAATTTGGAAAAAAAAATTTCCTCAATAAATAGCCAAAAGGCAAGTCTATAGCCTTGCTAAATTGCCAAAAATTGGCTAAAATAAGGGTTTTCAAAACTCCATTTTTTCCTCAAAAATAGTTACTAAATCGTACCAGACACCCCCAGAACTGCCTCTACGGGTAAATAAGTTATTTTCAATAAAACTGGTCCAAATCGTGAGAGAAATATTCACCTGAAAAATCGCTGAAAAGTTAAGGCTAAAGCTCTGCCAAATGGCAAAAGAATCGCCAAAATCAGGGTTTTGAAAACAACCTTATTTCTTTTGAAATAGTTACCAGCACCTACCAGATACACCCTGATCTGCCACTAGGCGTTGAATAAAATATTTTCTAATCAAAATAGGTCCAAATTAGAAGAAAAATTTCCTCGAAATATCAAGTCTATAGCCTTGCCAAATGACCAAAAGTTGCTAAAATCAGAGGCTTTGAAAACTCCTTTTTCTTCAAAATAGTTACTAACACCTACCAGATATCCCCACCCTGTTCTGCCACTAGGGGTAAATATTAGTATGTTTCTATCAACTAAGGATCAAATTGAAGAAAAAATTTCCCTCAAAAAGTCGCCAAAAGGCAAGTCTATAGCCTTGCTAAATAGCCTTGCTTAATGGCCAAAAGTCGCCAAAATCAGGGGTTTCAAAACTCCTTTTTCTTCAAAATAGTTACTAACACCTAACAGATATCCCCACCCTGTTCTGCCACTAGGGGTTGTATTATGTAAATCAATTAAGGATCAAATTGGGAAATTAAACTGCCCTGGAAAAATCACCAAAAGGGAAGTCTATAGCCTTTCCTAAGTGCCAAAATTTGCAATAAATCAGGGGTTTCGAAAACTCCTTTTTCTTCAAAAATAGGTACTAACACCTACCAAATACACCTCCACTCCTGTTCTGCCACTAGGGGTAAATATTATGCTTTTCTAATCAATTAAGGTCCAATTTGGTAAAAAAAATTCCCTCGAAAAATCGGCAAAAGGCAAGTCTATAGCCTTGCTAAATAGCCTTGCCTAATGGCAAAAAGTCGCACCAGAATCGTGGGTTTTGAAAACACCATTTTTCTGTAAAAATAAAAATTAAATCCTACAAGATGACACCTGAACTACCACTAGGGTTTGAACAAAGTGTTCTTTAATCAAAATGGGTCCAATTCGGGAAATAAAATTTTTCTCCAAAATAGCCAAAATGCAAGTCTATAGTCTTGTCAAATGGCCAACAATCGCCCAAAATCAGGTATTTTGAAACTCAAAATCAGGTATTTGAAACTCCCTTTTTTTCTTCAAAATTAGTTACTAAAGCCTACAAGATGCCCCTGATCTACCTTAACGAGGTAAAAAGAGCTTTTCCCAATCAAAATAGGTCGAGATTTGGAGATAATTTTTCCCCAGGAAAATTGGCAAAAAGGCAAGTCTATAGCCTTGCTAATCTATAGCCTTGCCTAATGGCCAAAAGTCGCCAAAAATCAGGGGTTTCGAACACTCCCTTTTTTCTTCAAAAATAGTTACTAACACCTTTGGCTAAAATCAGGGTTTTCAAAACTCACTTTTTCTTCAAAAATAGTTACTAAATCCTACCAGACACCCCTGAACTGCCTCTAGGGCGTAAATATAGTCTTTTTCTATCAAAATAGGTATAATTTGGAAGAAAAAATTCCCTCAAAAATCGCCAAAAGGCAAGTCTATAGCCTTGCTAAATTGCCAAAAATTGGCTAAAATAAGGGTTTTCAAAACTCGCTTTTTTCTTCAAAAATAGTTACTAAATCCTACCAGACACCCCCTGAACTGCCTCTAGGGCGTAAATATAGTCTTTTTCTATCAAAATAGGTCGAATTTGGAAGAAAAAAATTCCCTCAAAAAATCGCCAAAAGGCAAGTCTATAGCCTTGCTAAATCGCCAAAAATTGGCTAAAATAAGGGGTTTTCAAAACTCGCTTTTTTCTTCAAAAATAGTTACTAAATCCTACCAGACACTCCCTGAACTGCCTCTAGGGCGTAAATATAGTCTTTTTCTATCAAAATAGGTTGAGTTTGGAAGAAAAAAATTCCCTCGAAAAATCGCCAAAAAGGTAAGTCTATAGCCTTGCTAAATTACCAAAAATTGGCTCAAATAAGGGGTTTTCAAAACTCGATTTTTTCTTCAAAAATAGTTACTAAATCCTACCAGACACCCCCTGAACTGCCTCTAGGGCGTAAATATAGTCTTTTTCTATCAAAATATGTCTTGTTTGGAAGAAAAAAATTCCCTCAAAAAATCGCCAAAAAGGCAAGTCTATAGCCTTGCAAAATTGCCAAAATTTGGCTAAAATAAGGGGTTTTCAAAACACGCTTTTTTCTTCAAAAATAGTTACTAAATCCTACCAGACACCACCTGAACTGCCTGTAGGGGGTAAATATAGTCTTTTTCTATCAAAATAGGTCTAATTTGGAAGAAAAAAATTCCCTCAAAAAATCGCCAAAAAGGCAAGTCTATAGCCTTGCTAAATTGCCAAAAATTGGCTAAAATTAGGGGTTTTCATAACTCGCTTTTTTCTTCAAAAATAGTTACTAAATCCTACCAGACACTCCCTGAACTGCCTCTGGGGGTAAAATATAGTCTTTTTCTATCAAAGTAGGTCCGATTTGGGAGAAAAAATTTCCCTCAAAAAATCGCCAAAAAGGCAAGTCTATAGCCTTGCTAAATTGCCAAAAATTGGCTAAAATAGGGGGTTTTCAAAACTCACTTTTTTCATCAAAAATAGTTACTAAATCCTACCAGACACCCCCTGAACTGCCTCTAGGGCGTAAATATAGTCTTTTGCTATCAAAATAGGTCTAATTTGGAAGAAAAAAATTCCCTCAAAAAATCGCCAAAAAGGCAAGTCTATAGCCTTGCTAAATTGCCAAAAAATGGCTAAAATCAGGGGATTTCAAAGCTCGCTTTTTTCTTCAAAAATAGTTAATAAATCCTACCAGACACCCCCTGAACTGCCTCTAGGGCGAAAATATAGTCTTTTTCTATCAAAATAGGTCTAATTTGGAAGAAAAAAATTTCCTCAAAAAATCGCCAAAAAGGAAAGTCTATAGCCTTGCTAAATTGCCAAAAAATGGCTAAAATCAGGGGTTTTCAAAACTCGCTTTTTTCTTCAAAAATAGTTAATAAATCCTACCAGACACCCCCTGGACTGCCTCTAGGGCGTAAATATAGTCTTTTTCTATCAAAATAGGTCTAATTTGGAAGAAAAAAATTTCCTCAAAAAATCGCCAAAAAGGAAAGTCTATAGCCTTGCTAAATTGCCAAAAAATGGCTAAAATCAGGGTTTTCAAAACTCGATTTTTCTTCAAAAATAGTTACTAAATCCTACCAGACACCCCTGAACTGCCTCTAGGGCGTAAATATAGTCTTTTCTTATCAAAATAGGTCTAATTTGGAAGAAAAAAATTCGCTCAAAAAATCGCCAAAAAGGCAAGTCTATAGCCTTGCTAAATTGCCAAAAATTGGCTAAAATCAGGGGTTTTCAAAAGTCGCTTTTTTCTTCAAAAATAGTTACTAAATCCTACCAGACACCCCCTGAACTGCCTCTAGGGCGTAAATATAGTCTTTTCTTTCAAAATAGGTCTAATTTGGAAGAAAAAAATTCCCTCAAAAAATCGCCAAAAAGGCAAGTCTATAGCCTTGCTAAATTGCCAAAAACTGGCTAAAATCAGGGGTTTTCAAAACTCGCTTTTTTCTTCAAAAATAGTTAATAAATCCTACCAGACACCCCCTGAACTGCCTCTAGGGCGTAAATATAGTCTTTTTCTACCAAAATAGGTCTAATTTGGAAGAAAAAAATTCCCTCAAAAAATCGCCAAAAAGGCAAGTCTATAGCTTTGCTAAATTGCCAAAAATTGGCTAAAATAGGGGGTTTTCAAAACTCGCTTTTTTCTTCAAAAATAGTTACTAAATCCTACCAGACACCCCCTGAACTGCCTCTACGGGGTAAATATAGTCTTTTTCTATCAAAATAGGTCTAATTTGGAAAAAAAAAATTTCCTCAATAAATAGCCAAAAAGGCAAGTCTATAGCCTTGCTAAATTGCCAAAAATTGGCTAAAATAAGGGGTTTTCAAAACTCACTTTTTTTTAAAAATAGTTACTAAATCCTACCAGACACCCCCTGAACTGCCTCTACGGGGTAAATATAGTCTTTTTCTATCAAAAAAGGTCCAATGTGGGAGAAAAAAATTCCCTCAAGAAATCACCAAAAAGGCAAGTCTTTAGCCTTGCTAAATTGCCAAAAATTGGCTAAAATCAGGGGTTTTCAAAACTCCCTTTATTCTTCAAAAAATCGTTCCTTAACCCTGCCAGACATTACCTGTATTGCTTCTAGGGGGTAAATATAGTCTTTTTCTATCAAAATAGGTCTAATTTGGAAGAAAAGAGTTCCCTAAAAAATTCGCCAAAAAGGCAAGTCTATAGCCTTGCTAAATTGCCAAAAATTGGCTAAAATCAGGGTTTTTCAAAACTCACTTTTTTCTTCAAAAATAGTTACTAAATCCTACCAGACACCCCCTGAACTGCCTCTACGGGGTAAATATAGTCTTTTTCTATCAAAATAGGTATAATTTGGAAGAAAAGAATTCTCTCAAAAAATCGCCAAAAAGGCAAGTCTATAGCCTTGCTAAATTGCCAAAAATTGGCTAAAATAAGGGGTTTTCAAAACTCACTTTTTCTTCAAAAATAGTTACTAAATCCTACCAGACACCCCCTGAACTGCCTCTAGGGCGTAAATATAGTCTTTTGCTATCAAAATAGGTCTAATTTGGAAGAAAAAAATTCCCTCAAAAAATCGCCAAAAAGGCAAGTCTATAGCCTTGCTAAATTGCCAAAAATTGGCTAAAATCAGGGGTTTTCAAAACTCGTTTTTTCTTCAAAAATAGTTACTAAATCCTACCAGACACTCCCTGAACTGCCTCTAGGGCGTAAATATAGTCTTTTTCTATCAAAATAGGTCTAATTTGGAAGAAAAATATTCCCTCAAAAAATCGCCAAAAAGGCAAGTCTATAGCCTTGCTAAATTGCCAAAATTGGCTCAAATAAGGGTTTTCAAAACTCGCTTTTTTCTTCAAAAATAGTTACTAAATCCTACCAGACACCCCCTGAACTGCCTCTAGGGCGTAAATATAGTCTTTTTCTATCAAAATAGGTCGAATTTGGGAGAAAAAACTTCCCTCAAAAGATCGCCAAAAAGGCAAGTCTATAGGCTTGCTAAATTGCCAAAAGTTGCCTAATATCAGGGGTCTTGAAAACTCAATTTTTTCTTCAAAATAGTTACTAAATCCTACCAGACAACCCCTGAACTGCCTCTAGGGCGTAAATATAGTCTTTTTCTATCAAAATAGGTCCAATTTGGAAGAAAAAATTCCCTCGAAAAATCGCCAAAAAGGCAAGTCTATAGCCTTGCTAAATTGCAAAAAATTAGCAAAAGTAAGGGGTTTTGAAAACACCCTATTTTTTCAAAAAATCGTTCCTAAATCCTACCAGGCACCCCTTGAACTGCCTCTGGGGGGTAAATATAGTCTTTTCTATCAAAGTAGGTCCAATTTGGGAGAAAAAATTTCCCTCAAAAAGTCGCCAAAAAGGCAAGTCTATAGCCTTGCTAAATTGCCAAATATCGGCCAAAACCTGGTGTTGTGAAAACTCCCTTGTTTCTTCAAAAATAGGTACTAAACCCTATCAGATAACCCCTGATCTGTCTGTAGCGGATAAATAAAGTCTTTTTCGGTCAAAATTTATCCAATTTGAGACAAAAAATCTCCCTCGCAAAAGCGCCCAAAAGGTAAGTCTATAGCCTTGCTATATGGCAAAAATTGGCCAAAATCAGGGGTTTTAAAAACTCTCGTTTTTCTTCCTAAATTGATACTTTGCCAAAAATTGGCTAAAATCAGGGGTTTTCAAAACTCGCTTTTTTCTTCAAAAATAGTTACTAAATCCTACCAGACAACCCCTGAACTGCCTCTGGGGGGTAAATATAGTCTTTTTCTATCACAATAGGTCCAATTTGGGAGAAAAAATTTCCCTCAAAAAATCGCCAAAAAGGCAAGTCTATAGCCTTGCTAAATTGCCAAAAATTGGCTAAAATCAGGGGTTTTGAAAACTCCCTTTTTTCTTCAAAAATTGTAACTAAAGCCTACCAGACACCCCTGAACTGCCTCTAGGGGGTAAATATAGTCTTTTCTATCAAAATAGGTCCGATTTGGGAGAAAAATTCCCTCAAAAATCGCCAAAAGGCAAGTCTATAGCCTTGCTAAATTGCCAAAAGTTGGCTAAAATCAGGGTTTTGAAAACTCAATTTTTCTTCAAAATAGTTACTAAATCCTACCAGACAACCCCTGAACTGTCTCTAGGGGTAAATATAGTCTTTTCTATCAAAATAGGTCCAATTTGGGAGAAAAATTTCCCTCGCAAAATCGCCAAAAAGGCAAGTCTATAGCCTTGCTAAATTGCAAAAAATTAGCAAAAGTAAGGGGTTTTGAAAACACCCTATTTTTCCAAAAAATCGTTCCTAAATCCTACCAGGCACCCCTGAACTGCCTCTGGGGGGTAAATATAGTCTTTTCTATCAAAGTAGGTCCAATTTGGGAGAAAAAATTTCCCTCAAAAAGTCGCCAAAAAGGCAAGTCTATAGCCTTGCTAAATTGCCAAATATCGGCCAAAACCTGGTGTTGTGAAAACTCCTTGTTTCTTCAAAATAGGTACTAAACCCTATCAGATAACCCCTGATCTGTCTGTAGCGGATAAATAAAGTCTTTTTCGGTCAAAATTTATCCAATTTGAGACAAAAAATCTCCCTCGCAAAAGCGCCCAAAAGGTAAGTCTATAGCCTTGCTATATGGCAAAAATTGGCCAAAATCAGGGTTTTAAAACTCTCGTTTT